>JAQIXG010001238.1:0-23391 GCA_034700105.1 Oconnorella tubifera
AAACCCCCTCCCCATTGGAAGTCCTATGATTTTTTATGTTATGGATGTGAGTTTAACATAGTGAAACCCCCTCACTTACTAACATAAAATAATTTTTTAAGTTGATACATGCATTAATATAACCAATATATGTAATTCGAGACCGAACTCAAATGACGATAACCTAAAAAAGGTCATCACTGCAAATTTCGGCGGTAAACCCCCCGTTAGTCAATTCCTGGCTACGCCAATGCTCAATGCATATTTTACTTTGATGCCTAATTTTGTAGCATTACTGGATGCCTATTGTTATGTTCCATTTACTTGTGGTATTTATTTATTTACTACAATAAAGTAATAAACAAACTTATAAACAATTTTACTCTTTATCATTTGTTTATCATTTCAAATGTTGTATAAGTAAAAACTCCACAAACGTCTATACAGAATAAAGTTTGTAAACGTTCAAAAAAGTAGAAAATTGCATTTAAGTTGTTTTACTAATTTTAAGTATACCCTAATTTACAAAGCTATGCTGTAAAGAATGTTAATATAAAATGTAAAAAATCATTCAGTTCATTAATTAAATTATAATTTAATCATTAAATTGATCTTCCAGGTGAAACCTTACTGGATCTCGCTACCAAAGTCACCGGATCCTCCACAAATCTTGGACTCCTTCCTCTGCTAACCAGCTTCTCACCAACCATCGAATTCGTTCACGCCGCGCTGGCTGGCGACTCTGAACTAATGACGTCACTCATAGCCTCAGCCGACTCTCCCGATGATGTTGCAGACTGGTGTGACGTCATGGATATATCTCATCATGACTCACGCGCGGGGACGCTATCACCTCGTAGCCTAAGAGATACACTTGTAAACATGGGACAAGATCACGTGATTAAAATTCTAGATACTCAATCGAAAGTTATTAAATCAAAGTCCGCTTTTGATGATTTTAAGACAAATATTCAGAAAAAACGCATCGATGGATGGAATTTGAAATTGGATTTAAGCGCAATTTCTCCTTCATCATCTTTGACTTCTTCATCACCTCCTACATCACTGTTTACATCACCTGTATATTCTCCTGAAACGGTAATACAAACATCACCCGTTTTGGCGCAAGAAGAATTTGGACATAAATCAACGGCAAGATTGCGTCGTCAGTTTCGTATAATACACGGAGCATCGTCTTCATTTGACGGCGATACTCAGGCAAATACTGGTGTAAGCTCAGACCTGTTGAACACATGGAAATCTAAAGATGATTTATCAATCGAATTTCCGGGCACTCTTTCGGATAAAAAATACCAGATTTCAGCAAAAAATCCAGACGATGTGATGTCTCCAACTAAGATGAAGAAGAGAGTTGCTTTCAGACGATTAAGCGATGAGGCTCAGGAGGATTGTCAAGAGGAGCACGAGAGAGGTATCGCACACATAGCGACCCCACGAAGAAATAAGACTGATAGAATTGATAAGGTAATTACTTTAAAAGGATCAGAACCATCAAAAGAATCTCAGAAAGACGAAGCTCAAATTGGGTCGATTCGTTTCAATGGTAAATGTGAGAATGAATTGAATGATGAAAATAACGAGGTGGTTGGGCTTACTCCTTTTCAAGGTGAAAGAGCTAAGAAAATACCACGAATTTCAAGCACAGATTCTTCATTAGGTAATTTAGATAATGATATCAGGGAGTTAACATTACAGAATGAAAATTACTATGCACCTGCAAAGCAAAAAAAAGGAATTACGGAAAAGGAAATCCTTAAAGGTAATAATTTTGGATTAAACGATTGGTCTTTAGATGTAAATGGAAAGAATAATTCAATTCAAAGTGAAAAAGATAATGTGGATGGTCCGACAAAATTACGTTTCCACTGGTCCATCAAGAGTAAAACTTTCAAACCTGAGCTGAAACCTTATATCTCATCACGGGGTCAATCTGTGGATTCTGAAAAAAGTCGTAGCTTTCCACTGAATGGAAAAGCAACAAATATAAAAACTACACAAGAGAATAACCCTGATAAAACATTCTATGAGAACGACTCGAGAAAGGAGAGCGGAGTGCCAAAAGCTGAACTACGACCAAAATCAAAGATTGATCAGCGGAAACAATATTACGATAAGACGTCTGATTCTGATGCCAAAAAACAGAATGGATTGAATAGGGAAGCGAAAGAGATACTATCTAAGGAAGGGTCATCACCTTTGGGGGATGCAGGGACTCCAGTGGCATCTCCCAGGCTTTCATCACCAGTGTCAAACAGCACGAGATCTCCTGTGTTACCAATTAAAACTTCTGTGTTACTCAGTAATACTTCCCCTGTATTATCAAGCAAAACTTTTCCTGTCTCACCAAGTAAAACTACTCCTATTTCTCATTGGCAAGATCCAACTGTCTCCTCAGAAAATTCATCCTCTGCCTCATCGAGGGGGAAGCGATCACCTCCAACACCCAGAAAGAGGTCGGTCATGCCATCCAGCAAGTCATCAGTAAAATCACCGAGGGAACTCTCCCCGGGTTTACAAGAACACAGTCATAATGGGAAATCAAGTTTGGAACAGGAAGCAGTGAAGGCAAATTCAAATCCCTGGCGACGAAGTACGACTGGAGGCTCCAGTGTAAAGAAAAACAGCTCAAAACTGTGCGTTATATCATAGAAATTATTTTTCTTTTGATGTGGTCAAATTATGCATTGCAAAAATAAATAAAGACAAATACAAACGTTATTGTATCTAAATTTTTCGATTTTGCGTTCTGATATATTTTTATATAGGGGAGCGAATAAATTCTTGCTTAGATAAGTAAAATGGGTAATTTGCAAGTACTTTCATAAATATGAAGAATATTGTGGCTTTTTAAAGCCTTATGTACGGGTATAGGCACATTATTGAACTGTAAAAACTCTGATAATATTAGAGTAGTATCTGCAGCGGTTTTTGATGAGAAAGGAATATGTAAATCTACTTCGGAACAATTGTTTCAATTATTCTGTTTAAATTATGTTTAGATTGTTTAGATAGTGTATTTTTTGCCTTTTTATCATCTTATTTGTGAATACATCCACACTATGTAAATTATAAAAGATCTACTTAGCCAATGACTAAATCAAATGTCTCAATAATGTCCAAATGTTAAGACATTTGCTCTCTATAAACTCACGCAGTGCGGCTTTCACAATTATAAAGAAAAATAATTTTGTAAGAATATTTTATTCTTTGTGATTAATAATTATGTAATTGGTAGATTATTATTCCGCTGAGATTGTTGATATTTGTTGTGATATTTGTGATTGATTCGTAATGTTGCTTAATTACTGCAGAAGTTTTGAACAGTATTTATTTGTTATTTTATGTAATTTCATCCTCTGTAGGTAGTGCAATAACAGTATTATAATTCCATGTTAGTTAACATGTTCTTGTATTTTAATGAGTATGATATAAGCCTGCATTTTAATGCATTATTTCTATGATGCGATATCTTTATGTTGGTGTCACGACAATTCATCTACATACTTTTGGTCTACGACACTTTTTCTACCGACAATAGATCAACCGGCATTGGGTCTACCAACATTTGGTCTGCTATAACATAAGGGTTAGTGCTATAGTGTAAGGCTTAGAGTTAGGGTTAAAGTTAAGGCTATAATTATTGTTATAGCTATTAAATATGATTACTATGAAAGTTAGAGTTAGGGTAGACCAAATGTCGGTATACCAAATGTCGGTGAACGTAGTGTCTTAGACCAAAAGTCTGTAGACGAAGTGTCGCTGAACCTTTATGTTGTACATACTTTTCTACCGGACCCAATATAGTATTCCTGCATGGATTGGTAATAGGATCAATATTATATGCCTGCAAATGATCTCTGCTTTTTAATCTATTGTTGTTATGTTTTTCGTAAGCCCTATTTTTCCAAAAATGTTGTAATTTCTATTTGAGTTTTTTCTCTTTTTTTCTGGCAGATAATTTTTTCTCCTTGAAAACTAATATAGAGCAGCCGGAGAAACAGGAAAAGAATTGCTTAAAAATGTAGGGTTAAGTTCATAATTTAAGATTTAAACTATAGCTTCATCATAAGTTGGCATGTATGATGAAATTTATATAGGCCCACTTTTTCGATTTACGTGTACAGTAGTTGTACTACAGCGTTCTGCAGCTGTATTTTTTAGTATTTTTTGCATACTGAACATTTCTTATTATACATTGTCCGTGTAGATTTATAATTAGAATTTATAGGATTATGTAATGCGCTATTTTTTGTTCTCTTTTCTTTTAGATCATTATTCGCTCGTATTAATGTATGTATTTAATTACATTAAAGTGTATCTGCTTTAAATGTTAATTAGAATAAAAATAAATGATAATAAATATAATTGCAATCAGCTATCATTTTAGATACTTGCTTTGTCTCTTTTTGTATGACCAAAGAATATTTGTCATGCAAAAATTACAATATCCTTATTCTAATTTTTCATCTTATTCAGGCACAAATAGTTCAAATAATTTGAGTGAAAATTTACTTGGCGATTCCTAGCAAACAAACACGTGAATTTGCAATAATTTGCGAATCATACTATATCTCAAGACAATGGCGTATCCAGGATTTTAGCAAGTGGGGGTGCGGATTTCCTTTAAAAAAATAAAATTATGATATTTTTCTAGGTTATCTCTATCACTGTCATAGCATCTATGTCTTCGCATACATGTGTTTCGTGTCCGCATATACTGTATGTATTCACTACTAATTTTTTTTACAAAATCGTCACAAGGAGTGGGGGGTTCTGCCGCTAAATGACAGCTATAACATTATAAAAAATACTCCAATTGGAGGGCTTTGACCCCCTCAATGCCCCTTTGGATTAGCTACTATCTCATTCCTAACCCTTATTCTTAATCTATAATAATTTAACAAAAGTTTAATTTTTGACAATAATGTAAACAGAAATAACTCAATGATATTCTAAATTATTCAGTCGTTTCTAAATGTAACCTGGACTACCATTGGCTATTGAAATAAAGGGGCGGGACTTTACAGTCTCGAAGATTCAACGCAAGCAGTCGGGATCACTTCAGTTTCTCCTGGTCACTCCTCCGCACGAAGAGAAAAAAAGTGTTTAGCGGAGGAGACGGTATCCGCGAGGATACGTGGATCCACTCAGCGGATCTCACTGAGGAGCTAGATCCGCCAATGTTAAGCCTATCTTAGTATAAATAAATGGCAAAAGTGTGCTTATTTAAATAAATATTAATGCTCAAAAAGCATTAATTATTTAGCATGTAGAATGGAAAAGGAAGTGAGAAACTGAGAGTAGACTTTAGGGGTTAGAATAAGGAAGTTTAATTAGTTGACGATTCTTTTAATAATACAAGAAATCTTTGTTGAAATAAAGAAAACTTATGAAAAGAAGATTAGAAGGGAATATCGAGGGAAATTGGGGAGAGTGGTCGTGGTGGAGGGAACACATCTTTGGGAATAGGTAGAGGGGGGAATTACTAGACGATAGTTTATCACTGGGTGTATCGAGATAATATAGATATTTGCAGTTAAAGATAAGAAGTAAGCAGAAAACGACAAATGAACGAAATATTACTTTACTTCAGAAAAAGGTTTACGAAAGTTTGTTAAATCTGCAAACTGATGAAGATTAATTTTAAGATAGACACTTGAAAAAAATAAGCAAGACACTATTTTGAAGAGATATTGCTACTGCATGCGCTATTGTTCAAATTGAAAACTGACGTCATAACAGTACCGTCATTCGGGTATATCACGTCATTCTGGTATATGACGTCATAGAAGATAAGGAAATTACGTTGTTATGACGTAATGCGGCAAGATGGTTGCTAAATTATGTTCGTACGCGGGTCATTTACTTTATTTATCATTTTAATCATCCGTGTGTGTACTTGTCATCGTCCCTGTGCTTGTCCACGTGTTGTCCGCGTCCTCGTCTCTGTCTTTGTATCTGTCCTTGTATCGTTCACTGCGTAATGTCTTTTCTTCCCGAAGTTTTGCGAAGGAAGAATGATAAGACCAAAAAGGACCAAAAAAATAACAAAAAATATAAAACTAAACGAACTTGAACATTACGATGAATTCAATATCTGAATAATTTCATATTTCGGCAAGCTTACTGGAGAATTGTAGAAGTTGGATTGCTATATAACAACAGTAAAATGGTAAGTTGGCCCCTTTAGTATTTTTGTTAATGTAAAAATTCAAATACATATGGCTACGGTTGGGGTTGCGATTCTGGTTAGAGCTGAGATTGATATAGGGGTTTTTGCCGGTATTTGGCCCCGAGACTGGCATGTAATTAAGTCATAAAAAAAGTAAAAAACATCGTTACAAGGAATAATTCCTTAATGAAATGGCTTATATATACTTACTAAAATAAATAAATAAAATAATACAAATAAATGAAAACTTAATGTGGTTAAATATATAAAAAACGAAACAAACATAATGTATTTAAATAAAATGAAACTAAAACATATTTATAAAAACAAAGAAAAAATAAAAGAAAGAATTAATGAATGAATTAAAAGATGAATGAATAAATGAGAGGATATGAGAAAAGCAAAAGAAGAATAGAACTGAAGGAAGCAGAGCTAGAAAAGAATGATAGATCAAAAGATAGAAAGATAGAGAATAAATAAACTAGATACTATATTTTAGAGTACATAGTACGGAAGTGCCATGTTGTACATTTAAAATCATGCAGAATGTTTAAATAATATAAGGTCTACTGGTAACCGCTGCTGAAAGTAGCCTAGTGAAAGTAGAGCCAAAATAGATTCATTTTTGACAAGAAAAATGTATATCGGTTGTCAAAAAATTATACCTTAATATTTTGTTCCTAACCCTATTATCTTTTCATTGAGAATTTTATTCGGGTGAATTAACAGAAACTTCCCCAGATACAAGGATAAGCAAATGGACTTTGAGGCGATACATTGATAATAAAGAAACTGTCATGAAAAATATTGACAGGAATAATAATTGTTGTAGGCATTTTGTCGCAGAATGCCTCTAATAAATCAGTTTCAAATGATTTACGTTTTGTTAATTTTATTGCATATTTCTATCGTATATTTATTGCATATTTTACATAGTAAATGTAGGTTAATCAATATAGAATTTATCAATAAGATTTTAATTGTAAAACTTTTCCATTATCAGAAATTTCTTTGAGAGATATTGTTATTCAATATTTTAACGCAATGTAAACAGATTTTTATATGAAATTTCACGTCCTATTAATTACTATAATATACCTTTATAATATCTGGTCTGATAAAAATTCTTTAAACACTTTCTCAAAACATCCCATCACCCCCTACCCTGTCAACCCCCTCTCCTCTTATACGTACGAACTTCTCAACTATTACAGAAATAAATTTACTGTCGACTTTTTTTAGTCTGGGTTAACTTATCTCCAACTCGCAGCAAGAAAACAGGAAGAAAAACACTACAGAAAAACACACTGCCAGTAATTCAATGCAGTGCTAATCTAGGAAGCGCAGCGCGATCGACCGGGTCGCTGCCCGTGAGTGCTCGGCTTGCTGCCCGGGGGATCTGACGGCTTCTTACGCGGCGGCTGCCGGTAAAGTTTCTCGTAAACAAAATCACGATAGCGCGAGATAGATAGCTGGAATTCGGTCAAGGCTGTTCTGACCTATTCATACTAAGCTTGAAATGGCGCATATGTATTCTGCGGAAAAATAATATAATATTTTAATATGTTTTTATCCTGCCAGTCAGAAATAATCTGCAAGTATACAAGCTTCAATTATCAAAAAAAATTAATTAGATAATCTATTTTAGTCATTTTAAATTATTAAAATAGATCTATCAATAGATATTTTGGTAATTTAAGGCGGATGTATCGTGCATGCCATGAGTACCATATAAAGATAGTTATCCATTTATGTAGCCATTTTATATGTTCATTTATGTAGCTATTATGTAGCTTCATTTTGTAAGTGATACATAGCTAGATGTAATCATGTAAATTAATTACAGTAGATCCTGATTTGTTTAAAGATGACTATTTCGATTGGCTAGCTAAAATAAGTTTTCGATTTTGCATCAAATTAGATGTATCACTGCAACTCTCTGCTTTGAATCAGGAGCAGAATAGTTTTATGCTTGCGTAAAGTTGGATGAATGAATGAATGTGGACCGCAGCTAGATTGATTGAAGTGTTAAGAAATAGCAAGAAACGAGTCAATGATGGATAAATGTTGTTAAAGAAGAGACCTAGCAAAAAATTACTTGGACCTATTTTAGAAAAGTTTCTACTGAGTTTAGTCAAAAATTAAGCAATTTTTTGGTATAATATCTTGCAAATGTAAACGTGTATTTCATCAGCAGAGCTTACATAGTATTTATTGAAATTGAATTAATACTATATTTATTGAAATTGAAGCAAATATTTATTTTCAAATATGTTTAGCTTTAAATATTCATTGATAACAAATAACATAATGTTGTGAATGCACTTGTTTGACAGAAATAAAACTTTTTTGATATATTGTTAGCCTATTTTAGGCAGTAACTGTTGTATCTTGTAAGGTGATTTAATCTAACGTTTAGTTTAAAAAAACAATCTTGATATCATTAATGCTCCAATCCATGAATTTTTCGATAGGCCTATATATGATAGAAATATGTATACTGTATATGTAAATTTATATATTTGTATATTGTTTTTTCGTAACCCGATATTTCATGACATTGGTGATTGCGACGGGAACCAAGAAATCTCCGCTCGATCAATGTTTTGCATAATTTTGTAGATTGAGAAGATAGAATATTTATTTAAAATGTTCTGCAACCCGAAGCGCATGGACAAGGAGGAGCACACCTGGGATTATGGGGATCTTCAATAGGGCCCAGCCTCGAGGATCCCCCCTCCATAGAAACATAATTTTGTGATTTTTTTTACAGTTCTTGAAATAAATTAAGAGCACCGCAGTTGTAAATTTATTGGAGCATAAGATTTGATGTTTTCAGTGATATAATAAGAAGGCTGATGATAACGCAAAGTTAGCAGGCAATTTTGGCAGAGAATACGCAATATGGCATCAATATTCAGTATGGCAATAAAATCTGCGTAACGAATATGTAGGCCCCATGTATTGCAAAAAATATGCAGAAACCCATGAGTTAAAAGTTTAGAAGCTAATGTAGCTTAATGATTTAATATTAGGATGATTACAAAAATACATCTCGCACTGGGGCTCTCTCTCTCTCTCGCTCTCTCTCTCTCTCTCTCTCTTTCTCTCTCTCTCTCTCTCTCTCATCATCTTGACCTATATTACTTCTCCTCGTTGTTGTTGCTCTCTTCAGCATCTCGTGCGTTCCTGGCGCACATGTCTGGGAGCGATAGTGATAAACGGTGCCAACTTACAGGTCATTACACTCTTGCTCTCTCTCTCTCTCTCTCTCTCTCTCGCTTGCTCGCTCTCTCTCTCTCTCTCTAAACTCGCTCTATTTCACTATATCTCTCTCTCACTTTCTGGACGTTAACAATTTTGGTTATGAGGTGATCCGTATTCGTTTAATTTATGTTCATGTAACTGAGCTAATCACGAAAAAATTGAAGAATCTTTGCTTCAAAATTTATCAAAAAAGCGTCCAGAACTAACTTCAATAGTTCTTCTTTGACAGTTAATTTTATCACCCTTTCTTATAGTTATAACAATTACATCAGTAAGGTTTGTTGCTTAAAAAACTATAGTTAAACCTATTGGCAATTGCTAATTATGTGAGTATCGAACACGGCACTTAAGGGATCAAAAAATGTGATTTCTGATCCATCAAGTCACCATTTGGATATGAGAACTTATGACCGGTCTCTCTATCCCTCCTCCCCCCCCCTCTCTCTCTCTCTCTCTCTTTATTTCTTTCTTCTCATAGAAGGTCATCACCCTACTAGCACACTGCTTAACCACGTCATTGACATGCTTACACCTGTCTTAAGATGCCTAGGATTCTTGCTTGTTTATTGAACCAGTCTTTATGCAACTAAAGAAACGCCCTAAAATTAGCAATGTTGATTGCATGAGTGTATATTCTGAAGTGTTCCATCTTTATAAACCGCAAGTTATGCGCGCATAATAATTTATTCTATTTTTACGTAGTAAATGTTCTTCTTAAAAATACAGGTTTTCATTGATTTAAGCATAATTAAAGATCTTACAAGTGTTTTTTGCAGAATAATGATTGTTGCTGAGCTTTGCAAGGTGCTGGCAATTTTTCATATTTGTCAAGTGTTCTGTCTAATATGAGCATCGAAATGCTCTGATTGAGTGTTTAATAGGACACTTATCACAATGAAAATTAATCACTAGAGTCTAATTGGTAAAGCGGGCAAAAGCTGCCTCTAAACGTCCAATTTTTGTAAAGACGGCCAACTGGGTCAAAATTGTAAATTACTACAATTTGAGATCGGCCCTGATTTATCATTTATGTATAATACTTGATTCCTGCATATATATTAGGTTTCTTATTACCGATAATAGAAAGATAGACAAATTTGATTATGCTGTTACAAATGTTACAATGTCTTAATTTAAAGATTGTGGACCTAATACTGATGGTATTTTAATGAAGGCGATGAAATTGCTTCTGGAGAAAGCAAGTCTATGTGAACGTCAGAGAAAAATGATCAAACAACAAAATAGATGACCTCTTGGCTGCTGTCCGGCAACCTTTCACTCTGAAACTAAACCTATGTTCATGTAAAGATACCAGCTGTCAAAGTCCGAGAATATCTCTGACGTCATGAATGGAGATTGAATGACAGAACTGAATGCAGAGGGAAGGGTTGGAATGATAAACAACAGGAGAGATATTTGACGAATCACGAACATTTGTATCGAGGTAGAACTTTTATTTCAGGAACATTTGTATTGATGTTAAACATTTGAATGTAACAATATTGAGCATGAAGGTATAAAACCGATTTTGGAAAATTCTTAATAATAATGCTTAATTATAAAAAGTAATGAATTTAATTGTCCAAGCATGGGGTTGACAGATAAAAATATGAATAATATGAAGTACACAAAGACTCGCAAAAAAAACAGTTTGCATGTTATATTTCAAACCAAGATTTGACATTCGTTACTCTAAAAAGGGAAAGAAAATTTATACTTAATTTATACTTGAATCTGAAATACTGAAGATTTTAATTAAGCTGAACTATTTTTCTTCATTACATTTTAGAGTTCTTGATTAGTCTTCTATTAGAAGATCTGTGAGTAATCAAGATGTTCGTCGAGCTCTCAACTTTCAACAACTTAACCTCTACTTTTCGACAAGAATGATCAGACCAGCAATTGTTGGGTAGATGGAAGATAGTAGAATACCATCTTCCATCTGGGTTAGAGACTCTCTAGAAAGTTTGCCGATAAAATAATTATTATTACTGTATCTCACCTCATGGTATAAATATAATAATGAGTCTAACATAATAAAAGTACAAAAATGTAGCGTGATAAATAATTACTTCTGGCATAGTAACACAGTGAACTTGAATATAATAAAGATTGAAATTCAAGCACAATAAAATAAAAATATGAAGCATAATAATAATGTTGAAATCTAGTGTAATACAGTTTTGAAATGGATCAAACTGTATCTAAAATCGCTGCATATTTTGCAGCAATTCTCTATACAGTTTGAAATCATTAAACATTTAATTGTACTAGTTTTCAATATAATTAACATACTTCAGTTGAATATTTTAAAATGCGACATTTCAGTATTTAACTAACCTAGTTTAAAGCATTGTGTTAATATGCTCGATTATAATATTTCATTATGCTAGATATTTAAATTGAAACATTTTATTATGTACAACACATCAACTGGATGCCTGTATTGTGCATAATAAAACATACAATAATTGTCATGATCGTAAAATGTCCAAGTTTTTAATACAATTTGCTATTCAGTACGATATTGATTGAATCATATTGGCTTTTTAAAATATATTTAATCTCTATTTTAACATAATAATAAGCCTATAGCTTTTATACACCAAGACGTTATCTATTTTACAGTTATAACCACTAGCTTTATTTTAATATTATCTATTTACAGTGCATACAATATTTTTATTTAAAAAAACAGAATTGTATAGCAATTTGGCTTTTGTTTCAGTACACTTAAACAAAGAAATTCACTGAAATAATAATAATAATAAATTTTAAAATTAATATTAAAATATTAAATAATAATTTAAATAATAATAATTTTAATATTAATATTAAAATTATTATTATAATAATTATTATATGTTCAGTGATTTTGTAGACATACCATATCCACAAGATAACAATTATTGTTTTTTATAAAAGATAATAATATCCTACCAGCCATAAAGAAATAATATGCTTTTTTATTAAGATCAATATAAAAGATTCTCTTTGTAAAATTGATATAATATAGATACGACTAACTTGTTGTGAGAAAATTACAAAAATAAATAAAATGTTTTCGTAACTTTTCAATAAAAGAATTGAAATTCTTTTCTGTGTAATGAAAAAAAATGTTGAAAACGCTAAACTCAGCATTTAAAACAAGGACTTCATTTGGGTATTTGCCTCCCCACGAGTTTTTGTCCTATTATTTTTGGGCCTACATATTTACCTCCCCCCTGATTTTAATTAAATGAGATTATAAAGTGCAAAGTCAAAGATGATGCTAATGCGTGAACCAATGCGCTTTTATCTACAAAGATCAAAAGCTAAGCAAAGATTTGACTCACTAAGTGCCTTTCTTAGAAATAGCTTAAAGAGGCATACATGGCCTAAATGATAAATCAGTTACCCTGGAAGTAAACTGTACATCTAAAATCTAGCAACTAGCAAGCACAAGTTATAATTTTTTTCATAAAATTTTTATTAGTCTTGTTGTAAAATAAATACTACTTTTGTAATAATATCTATTCCTTGTAGGTTTTGTGGCTTATATAAAGGTTTCGTAACTTATATAAAGTCAGCCTTCTTAAATATTACAACAGAAATGTTTAGCATCTAATTCATTCAGCATCTCAGTGTAGTTCAATGTAGTTCTGCCAATGTTTCTCTATTAAATGCTATCCCAGTCTGACTTAACTAAATATTTCATCCCTCTTCAAACAACTCTACGCTCCTCTAGTATTTAGACAATCTTATGTCAATATTCAGAAAAAGTTCCACCGATACTCAGCCAATATTCCACCAATATCCAGGCAATGTTCCACAAACATTCAGCCAATATTCCATTCATATTCCGCCAATATTCCACCAATATCCAGCCAATAATCTACCAATATCCAGATAATGTTCCAACAATACTCATCAATTGTTCCACCACTTTTCAGCCAATATTCCACCAATACGTCAAATCTTCCATCAACACTCTGCCAATGTTTAAACATCTCCCTAACACACAACAGTCTAACCGTAGTAGGCAGGCGCCTGATTAATCTGAGCTTCCTGTATCTCTCTGACAACGCTGATGCGATTAAGCATACGAGTGACTGCATCTGCAGTCAGTGAGATGGCAGAGTACCAGACCGGTGACTCTGGGACGCACGAGGGCTCCGGTACCAGGTAGAACATCTCATTGTGGTGCTTGATGGCCTCAGGACTGAAACATAAAAATAAAAAATAAATTAAGAAAATAAAATGTTAGCAAGAAATGCTAAAGAATCACAACTATTCAAATTATTTATTTATATAAAATAAAAAATAAAATAAAAATAAATTATATTTTTAAAAGAAAAAAAAGTTAGGAATGAATGTTAAATGATTAAGAATTACAACAATTCAAATTATTTTTGTTATTTTAAAAAGAAAACAGATAATACAGAAAAAGAAAATACAACGTATTGTAAAGAAAATACAGTAAATAAACAAGTCATCCGGAATAAGAAGATGGAATGAGAAATAGCTGACTGACCATTTAGAGAGATAGAACTCGTAGAGCTTGACTGGACAACGCAATGGGTTCTCAACATTCTCCAACTGCTCGTATGGAATCGACTCTCCTTTAAACAAACCAACATCATGACGCTTGTTAGAGAACTGGTTACAGCGCTGGACTGTATGCAACAGGTTCAGGTTCGAATCCCAGAAAACTCACTATTTTTCTAACTTGAGGCAGCAAGACGCTTAAATTGGCAGCTACGTCCGAGACATTGTTATAATAGGGTATATTATAAAGTTAACCTTAAGCTTATCACAGCACAGCTTATCTACATGTCTGTTTCCATCAGCATTCATTGAGTCACCCAGAGTCAATAAAATTTATTTTTCAAATAATATACAATAATAATAATTGACATATTTCGCAAAAAAATCACATATACAGCAAACGCAGCTCAACTTCAATCGAAAGAGCAATATATCAAACACACAAAATCATTACATAATACAAATATGACCAACAAAGGTACAAAGACACTAAAAGTGACCTGCCTAGAAATAATGACACTAGTGTACGCATGACAAAAAAAATTAAATAACCCCCAATCACTCACCCTTAGCCCCTCCTCCCGAGTACAACCCACCATTGGCACCCACTGCGTTATAACGCAAGTACACAGTGCGCGCCGGCCTCCCATCCAGCGACACTGAATTCTTCTTCCACTGTTTCATGATGTTAGAGAAAGACAGTCCCAAGTGATCCTGTGCTGTGGTCAACATGAAATGTTTGGTGTTGAAGTAGACCAAGGTGTTGAGCAACACTTGTGGTGAGTGTGCGCCCAACTGACGAGACTCCCAGAGGTGCTCCTCTGTGATGCGACAGACTATTTGTCCTGAAGCGAACGAAATAATTTAATAAGGAAAAGGAATTTCTTTGTAGCTATTACGTTTAATGTCTGGATTATCGTATTATAATAGTGATGTCCCAGATGCAGCTGTCAATTTAAGTGTCTTACTAGATTGTGGAGCAATTTAACGTCTCACTTTACTAATTTTTTTATATCTGTGACAAAAATCGTTTTTTGGCTAGGCAGTAAAAACATCAAAACAAAAAATCGCTCTTTAGTCGAGATATAAATAACAAACGCCATCTAGATTTTGACTACTGAACAAGTCGAATAATTACAGTCAAATAAAATTCAAACTCGTAAAACCATTGATAATATGAAATGAGATGCTAACCTTGAGGATTGACTTTGAGTTGGAAGCCACTGAGCAAGCCATTAAGTGTGTCAGTAAAACGAGTATAGTAAACGTCATTGAAGATATTGTCTATACGACCATTCTCATACAGATAGTACTGAATACCTACAACACAATTCAGATATTTTACTGATAAAGTGATATTGGTGAAATTGTGTAAAAACAATTGCGAAAAGAAATACAATTCAATGATCACGGATAGTTTATTGAAACAGAATGGAGAGTACAAAATTTACGATATGTTCCAGGAAGCCTACATATGTACAGATAGATGCTAAGATATACCTTTTGTTAAAATTACCTTAATCACACAATGCTTTTACGTTTTAGTAGCATAAAATATTATAATCAGATGACATTATAGTCCAATAAAATAACTGGAATAACTGTATGCCCTGCACATTTTAACCAGAATCTAAGAGTTAACTACTTTTTTAGTTAAACAAGCTCTTTCGAACAGTAGACAGTGTCCATAATCATTGACTTTGATTAGCTTAAATTGATTTATCGTCACAAGCTTACTTAATATAAATGCTGCCAAAACAAAAGCTCCACTATCAGGTTATTCAGGTGGTACAAGACAAAATGGTATGGGCAAAATACTGTACAAAATACACTACAGTTTAATGCTTTTTAGCGCATTTTCTCATATATGGGAAAAAAGGCGCTATTGTATTCACTTTGTCCGAATGTGTATGTATGTCTGTCCTACCTGATTTTCGCGAATTTTACAAAATAACTTAAATAATTTTGATTAAGGTATTAGATAAAAGTTCAGAAAAGTACTAATAATAATAATAATACTAAATATTAGTACTAAATAATAATAATTAATAATTAATTAGTAATTAATAATAATAATAATAAATAATATTAGTACTAAAGTACTAATCGCAGTACAAAACTGATCTATGCACGAGAAAATGCGCTGTATGTGACTCACTGCAATGAGTACTGATCTATTTTTTTAATCCTTTTGTTATTTTATTGACATTAATATTATCTAATTTTAAAGCCAACCCTAATTCTAACCCTAATATTTTTGTATCCGTACCTTTTTGTCCGATCACTACTCTGATAAATAATGCATAGAAACACAGACAAACAACCAGACAAGTAAGTATCCAAAGACACATACCCAGACACAGATAGTAGATAGAATCCGGGGCATACCCCTCCCCCGTTGGCTTAACCACTTCACGACAAAACATACTCAGATAAAAACTCAACTCTTCAGAAGTACATGATAAAATCTCCGCCTTCAACTGCTTAGCCCCGCCTCTTGCTCCTCCCTTGCCCCCAAGGGCCTCATTCTTAGCCGCCACCCACTGTCTCCAAGCGTTCAGTCCGTACGAATACTTGAGTCTCATGGCTGAGTCATTAATAGGGGCCCTGCGAACGATGGCACGGGGGCCCATGGAGTCAACGGCCCCTGTGTCAAGGCGAGATTTTTTGGCAGGATTACCCGGGGTTGTGTCGATGATTGTACGTTTGCCAGTTAGGATGAGAGAGTTGAACACTAGTTGATAAATAAAAATTGTGTGCATTTAAATCAACATTTCAGTTCAATATAGATTTGAGTTTTCATCTTCATTAAATAGAAATAAATGAAAGCATAAGATCTTGAAGCAATGTTCATTTCACTTTTACTTTAATTAATATTAGTTTTAAATATTAATTAAAGTAAAATTTTAATGAACTTCCATAAAAAATTTACTTGCAAGTATGGCTACAGCAGCATAGATTCGAGTTTTCATTGAATTGCATGTAATTATTTCATCATATGAACTAATGCAATATTATATTTCGTCAAAAATATTTCCCAGATAAACAATTGTATTAAACCCAACATTAGATACTTTGTTAGTTGTTTGATGTCTACTATACTTAACATAAGAATCCAAAACTGTATTACTGCAGAAATAATTAATCAAAATACCTACCTCAACTAATAACTAACTAATAATTATAACAATTACTAATATTATAACTTATTATATAATTACTTCAATTAATTTTCATCTTATAAACTAATTTTCAACTTCTTTTCGTTTAGAAGATAAAAATGAATTAAGAAAATGAATGAATTAATAAATTAATTAATGAATCTGCTAGTAATAAGTATAACTGACACGTTTGCGCTGATTCATCCATGTCAGTATCCTCTGATATATGCAGCATGTCCATGGATGGATCACCATGCTGTTGAGAGCCAGACATTGTCAATATCACCCCTTCAAGAGACTTCACTTCTAAAAAATATCGCAATAATTGATCTACAGACTTTTGATCCATGACAATTCGTCTATAACATTTGGTCCACTGACATTTGGTGTACTGACGTTTGATCCAATGACATTTGGTCTACTGATATTTAGTCCATTGACACATAATACAGTAATCCAGAAGTTTAACTTAACTTGCTGCACCCTTTAATAGTTAATATAGTTTCCTATATTAACAGCTACACTCTGAGACTTCAATCGTATTAAACTGTAATCTAGACAATAAACTTAACTTGCTGTATCATTTAATAAAACGCTTTGACAGCTACATCCACAGCATCATTCAGATACTACAGTAATCATACATTAAACTTAACTTACCGCACCCTTTATAAGTTGCTTATATTTACAGCTACATATGAGACTTCGTTCGTATAATACAGTAATCCAGACACTAAACTTAACTTGCTGCACCATTTAGTAATTGCCTTTATTAGCAGCTACACCCGAAATATCATTCATATAATACAGACATTAGCCTTAACTTGCTGCCCCCTTTAGTAATTGTCTGTATTAGGAGCTACATCTATCTGAGACATTGTTCGTATAATACAGCAATCCAAAGTTAATTTGCTGCACCCTTTAGTAAATACTTGACATCATCCAGACGTTAAGCATAATTTGTTTCAGAACTGACTGAAGACGTACGTGTGCTGGGTATATGTACGGGAACATTTGGCTCCTCTCTCTCTGACTGTTCCACCATCTCAGCAATCTTTAGAACGTCTGCCTCAAACGGATCACTGGGCAGAGAGTCATGCAACTCCTAACCAATAAAAAACAATCAAATCAAAATATAGTATTTTTTATTTATTTGACAGATAATTTATTTTCTTGAAAATATATCGTTTAATGTCATAATTAAAACAATATAAAAGTAACAATGTTTATATAAATACAGAAAGTTAATAGTTTGAACAAACATTGAAAATAAAAATTCGGTTGACTAAAGTTAAAACATTAAAATTTTGCGAGTTGTTTCCTAGAAATTATTTTAAATACTTTTCACTTATTTTTTGACATAAGCTGTTCGTAGACGTTTCAAAAACTTTGTTTTATAACTGGTTGTTTCTTTTATTTGGAATATCGGAAAACGGGGAACTTCCCTTTTTGAACAAAATTTTTTCTCAAGTATACATAAAAAATATGAGAAAATATGTTGTTCAAAAAGGGAAGTTCCCTGTATTCAGATATTTCAGATAAAATAAACAACCAGTTATAAAACAAAGTCGTTGAAACGTCTGTGATGTCTACGAAATCTTGTGCATAAATCTTTATCTCATGCATCTATTTATAAATGAGAAAGATTTATACGTAAAATTTACTTAAACTTGTAGAACATTATATGATTGCTACTTGATTGTACATTGTGTTAATGAAGCGAATTGATACACAATTAATACAACGAAACAATAACTGATACAAAATTGCCCATATAACTAACCTTAAGTTGAGCGATGATTTCCGCTAGAGAAGAACGACTGGTTGGTAAGAAGGCAGGAATTGGCAGCGGCACCGGCACTGGCATTGGCACCGGCATAGGCGTGCCGTAGAGATTCATAGGCGCGGGCACAATCAGTGGCACTGGCACGGGCACAAACACTTTGCCCTTTGTGCTGTAGTCCTCTTCTATATAAGGCATAAAATATCTTCATTATTAAAACAGACCAAATTCATGTAATAACCAGAACTTATTCTAAACTTAACCCTAATCCTAACATTAATCCTAACTTCAATTTTAATCCTAACCCTAACTCGAATCCTAACTTTAACCCTAAGAATTAACAGTCTGGGCCGAATTGACTGGTCATTGTTGTTCAATAAATATACTTTTGTAAACCCAACTGCATCCGTTATTTAAAGTAAAAAAGATATATAAGTTATATTAACAAGTGAAACAACTTCCTAAGAAGTGTTCCTATAACAATCGATAATGCTAAATTTGAAGATGATAAAATAATCATCATAATGATGATGGTAATAATGATTAAGATGATGACTAAAATGATGATGATATAATGAACCGGTTTGAGTAGCTTTAGACATTCGTATAGGATTACAAGACGTAGCCTTAGTCATCATTATTGGCTTGCACATCAGAGATTTGTTCTGCATTTCTTTCTGAAAGTAACAAATAACAACGTCATCATCTACATCATCATAATATTGGAATTAATTTGTATAAAATAACAGAATACATCAGATTTATGTATAAGTATCATAGACAAAATGCTCTATGATACTATAACGAGAACATTTTGAATAAAAAACTGATATCTAGAGAAAAGACATCAAATCTTTATCATTAGAAAGACAGCAAAAATAAATAAACTATAACTACATCATCCACTATATCATCTACCGACCAATATGCCCTACTAATTCTTAGAGTTAGGATTAGGGTTAGAATTGAAGTCAGGGTTAGTGCTAGGGTTAGAGTTAAGTTTACAATTAGTTATGGTTGTTAAATGAATTGACAGGGTCGTTTTGTAAGGTTAATATATTCAGGGCTGTTTTGTCGGGTTAATATATTCATGGTCATTTTGTCAATTTAATATATTCAGGGTCATTTCGTCAATACTGAAATTCGCTCCACTCACTTTCCCTCCATCAATTTTTCTAACGTATTGTCTGGGGGTCGCTTTAACCGGGGTCCCTGCGCTTGTAGATAACATCTTTTCAGCCCCGGGGGTGACTGTCTTTTTAGTGTACGTACGAGTCACACCTAGGCAGGTAATATTTACTTAGTTTTTCATAAGGAAAAATTAAATAATTCTAAAAAAAATTACTCGAATATTAGTTAATCAAATAACAAAATACATAGTAATAATAATAATAATAATAATAATAATCCAGTAACAAGTTGTCAATCAATTAATAAGATAACTATTCAATTAAGTAATTATTAAGTTAATAAGTCAATAATGAATAAATAAATTGATAAGACTATCAATAAATAGTTTAATAAGCCAATCATACACAACAAGTATAAGTCAATCAGTCAATAAATCAATCAGTCAATTAATCATTCACACAGTTAGAAAATGATAAATCAATCAGTTAATACGTCAATCAATCAGTCAATCCAGCAATTAAAATAAATCAATCAATAACAAAGCCAGCCAGTAACAATTCAGTCAATCAGCCAATGACTAACCTTTAATGACAGGCACATCATCACTATCATCATCTGAGTCTGATGATGTCATATTTGTACCGGAACCTTAAATCAAATAAATAAAGCTCTATAGCATGCTTGTAACTAACTAAATGGCACATGTGTTGTTCGGACACGGTAAACACTGTAATGATACAGTCTTTGAGAGAGAACGAAAGAAAAAGACAGAGAAAGAGAAAAGGAGAAAGAGAGAGAGAAGCAGAGACGGATATATTCACAAGAAAAGCTACTCACTAGAAGGCAACAGTCCCCACTCAGCCAGTTTACTTGACATTGTACTTTTTCTACTCGATTTTCTCATCGACAGCTCTGACCCCTCCCCCTCCCTCCCCCCACTAGCCACAGGGGTCGCAGCAACCATCTTCTTTTTTACCACCGGGGTCTTAGCGGCCATCTTTTTCTTCCCCACCATCACTTCTTTATCGTCATCTTCGTCGTCTTCTGTAGCGGATGTTTTCATTTTATCTGCATCATCGTCTGTATCTTCACTCATAGGTTTTACTTCAGATTTCTTTACCTAAATAAGATAATAACAATTACGGCATTTTTAATTTGGTCATTGCGATAGTATCGCCAAAAAATGACCCCGAATACATTAACTGGACAATATGGCCTCAAATACATTAACCAAACAAAATGATCTCAAATACATTAACTCGACAAAATGGACCCGAATACATTAACCCAACAAAATGACCCAGAATACATTAACTCAAAAAAATGCCCACAAAAATATTAAAATGACAAAACGGCCCCATCCATTCATTTAATAATCCTAACCCTAACTAATCTTAAACTTAACCCTAACTTTAATGCTAACCCTAACCCAAATCCTAACCACAACCCTAACCCTAATATTAATGGTAGGAATCGATTTAAGCGGGGCCCTTTGACAACAACTTTTGAGACAGTTTTCCAAAAACACTTTTTAATTTCTTAACTTTATCAACCGAATATTGACTTGCTACACTTGTTTAAATTATTATTCAGACTGTTTAATAATCTCTTTTCATCCTATGTTTTTTAACCTACATGTATATCTTGTATATTTTAAAACAAGAAACATTTAATAGTTTCAAAAAAGAGTTTAATGAAAGAATACGCAATAAAGAAATGAAAAAAAAAGATTCTAAATAAACCGTAGTAGCAGTTCCAGCCTGTTTCACTTTCCCAGCGTCCGATGTCTTCACACCAGTTGCCGGTGACTTGCCAACTATCGCTTCCTTGCCTGCCACTGGCTTGCTGGCAACTTTCTACACGGCAATGTAGACTAAATAAGACTTACAATATTTTCAAATTCAATAAATTGATAATATCGAGAATCATTCAATCGCGTTTTTTAGCAGACGAGTCAATTTCGACACTTTTGAAAAGAATTTTTGTACAATTTCTCATAAAAAAATTTCTGGTGACCTTTTTTACTAATTCCAACAATAATTATTCTGTCTTTTTTATTTATCAATTTACAACACAAAATAAAGAGCGAAAGAGAAAGAACGAGACAAACAGGGAGAGATAATGATAAGAACAGAGACTGATCAGGATAATGCAGATCACCATGAAGTCTTATTATTGACTGTATTATTATTAGGTTGTAGTATTCTAGTCTGATTAACTTTTTTAACAGTTAGTTTAGTTTCAAATAGACTGCCTTAGTTTTCATTCATGCAGGTATCCTTGCAGCTTACTCATTCATAATTTAAACAAAGTATTTCCTGCCACATTTTTTTTTAAATTACCAACCTGCCCCTCATTGCCAGCCCCTGACGCCTGTCCTCCTTTCTCTCCCTGCCCGAAGAACTTCACCGGCAATGTGACGGTAGGTTTGGAAGCGTCTTGCCCGGTTGGCAGAACTACTATCTTCTGAGTGACAACAGGGACACCTGGTCTGCTCACTGTGGTGATCTTGCCCGGGGACGAACCCCTACCTGGGGTCACCACAATAGTCACAGTCCCATCTCCCTAGAAAAGTCAATAATGAGTAAGTCAATTGACAAGGTTATCAATAACTAGCTTAGTCATTCAATCATAGTTTAGTCATTCAATCATTCATCCAATCTATACTTATGATTGGTTCCAATAAGCGTACTTATGTACAGAATCCATACATATGTACCGATTCATTAAAATTGAGTTAAATTACACAATGATTTTGTTTTAATAGCGTGACGTCATTATAACCAGATGACGCTCTAGTCCAACGAATTAGCTGTAATGACCAAGGGCCTTGCACATTTTAACCGGTATATAGCTAAAATTAATTTTTTAGTTAAACCCAATAGCGTTCACCATTCAAATCAAATATCTTACAACTACATTTAAGTATTTTTATTCCACTCATTAAATTCAAGAAACCACTTCAAAAGAGTTATACCTGTTCAACTGTTTGTACACTGGATGTATTCACTGCCTGACTAGATGGCACAGACACCACCGTTGTCTTCTTAACTCCTGCCCCTGCAACCACACCCCCTGCCCCTGAAACCACGCCCCCTGAAGCCACACCCCCCAATGTCCCAGCACTCAGCGTCCCCAGCACCCTCCCCTCACCCACCCCTCCCTCCCCAGTGTCCATCAACTCTCCTGATCCTCCTCCTTCCATCTGGAGGTACTCACTCCCATCCCCCGCTGCTCCCTCGTATTGTCCCCCAGTGTACTGCTCGTCCCCCCCGTCTGCCTGGTAGATGTAGGCACTCCCTCCCTCCTCCCCCCCGTACACCCCCCGTCTCTCCCTCCCTACCCTCCGC
>JAQIXG010001239.1:0-23389 GCA_034700105.1 Oconnorella tubifera
TTTTTCAGATTTTATTTTTCTGATCTGCACAGTAGTTTAGCCTAAATTTCTTTCAGTCGTGATGTTTTCCTTACTGAATCTGACCTTTTTTAGGTTATCGCCTAAGTTTTCTTCTCCACATATACATGGGGGCGTTAAACAAACAATTTTTTTAACATTTATTAACAATAACATTTGCATGATTTATGAACAGTCAAAATCTATATGTATCTGTAGAAACCTACAAGCTTTACATTCATCTATTAGAAAAATAGCTAAATGTTAATTATTATCTTAACTATGTAGGGGGTATTCACCCGCATCGTTCATCCATGGATCCGCCACTGCTAGAAGTACGCCCATGCTTCTTTTTACATACTCAGCACGAAACTATTTAATTATTATAAAGTTATTTTATACTTTTAGAGCATTATATGAAGCCTTTTTTATAAATTAAATGTAAATATTTTCAAATTTCAAGAACACATTTGTTATATTTTATGATAAGATTTTATGCTTAATAAACAATAATATCCTAAATAAAGCCTATACAAGCTTTAAATTAATATATACATTTTTACATCAACTATGTAGGGAGGGGGGGGGGCAATCCACTGTTTTTCAACTGATTCAATTTTCTATACTGCAAAATAAAAGATCCTTTATACAGAAAAATCGAAGAAAACAATTAAAATATAATTAGTTAATTTAGATTTAATTAGGTGTACGAAATGTGAAAATATCAAAAAAGTTCCTAGCGTTTTTTTTAATTGAAGGGTTGGGGCTCAAGGGGCCCAGCACCGAAGCTCTGCATAAGGGCCCCAAAAACCTTGCTAGGTTAACAGTTTTGATTAGGTTTTTTAGCCTTACGGTAAAAAACCCAATCAATATAATCATGTAAACAAAAATTAATTAGTTAGAAACTAGATACAATTCAAAAGTGAATACAATGTCTTATGCTGAATTAAAAATGACAACAAATAATTTTTAATGAAATTAGATTTAAAATACCACGGAGTAAAATATTTTTTTACAGTTTATACATTACCCGGTGAAATTCTTACAAACTCTACCAAAATTACAAAATATAAAATGCACTAAAAGAAATATTAAATAACCCCGAAGTGTTTCAAGCAATTTGATGACAAGGCCAAAGTGCGTAAAACTTATTAAAAATGTAAAATTTCACTTTTTCATTTTTTTTCTTGGTCGGGCCGGATACCGCAACACGGCTGTAGCTGCTACCACGGTAGCAACGCCAATGTTTAGCTTTCAAAAAGTTTTTTGTGAAAAAATCTTTTTTAAAAAAAAATTGGTCCCTCTCCCCGCTTTGCTAAGATTAAATTGACATCCCTGACATCCTTTTTTAATATTTGTGGTCATTATTTGGTTTAGGCCTACACCAAATTAAAAAAAGGAACGCAACCCGCTACCAGCATTAGAATCTCATGAGACGGATCCACCGAGATTAGAACCCGCGATAGCGAATCTATGGCCTTAAAGTCAGCCGCTTAGCTCGTTCGGCCAAACTGCGTTCCTTAAAAAAAATGACTTAATCTTCAATTTAACGTGACGCCGAAGCTTATTTTCGAGATTTGACCAATTAAAACGCGAGATTTCATTTTCCGCGGACCTGTAAATGACGTAGCCATGGTAACAATTAAATCAAAGATAATGTAATGCTATAATTTTTTAGACAATATTTCTAGAATTTATCATCAAACAAATGTAGAATGAAATGATCAGTAAATATTCCATCCGCAGGGGGCTGTTGTGTCCCCACTGCCCACCTTTCCGTTCCGGCCTCCTATGACCCACCCGCTGCCTCCAAAAGTTTTTAATAAAGTGTAAAATTAATCATTTAAAACTTTAATCTTCTATTAAAATACACTTTAATAGGCCTGTTGATTGTGACAGTTTTGTAGCCAAGTGCGGGGGGGAGGGGGTTGTGCTTAAAGTCTGCTAGCTTGCATTAAATCTGTTAAAAAAATTCTGTCAACTATATCGTGGGGGGGGAGGGGCGATCGCAACCATCACCCCCTATGAATCTACCACTGTTGACAATATTATTACGTCTTTTACGTCTTCAAAATTATTTTTATATTTTATTTTATTTTAGAAAAATTGTCAAACACCTCTAAAAAGCCGATCAATAACCTTTAAAGAGTGGGTCATTGACCTCTGAAAAGCGGGTGAATGACCTCTTAAAAGCAGGTGAATGACCTCTGTAGCGGGTCAATGATATCTATAGCTGGTCAATGACTTCTATAGCGGATCAATTACCTATAAAAGCGAGTCAATGAACTCTAAAAAGCTGGTCAATGGCCTCTATAAAGCGGGTCAATGACCTCTTGAAGCGGGTCAATGACCTCTAAAAAACTAATCTTCATGCTTTAAATTATTCTTTGGGGGTAGTGTAACCCTTGAATTTAATTTTCATGCGGAATTAACCATTTTTAACTCTATCTCTTGCCGTGTTCGACGCCCCCTCGACACTCCCTCTCCCTCACACATTATTTGACCGATATTTATCATTTAGTATGTAAAATTGTTACAATATAGTTTCTATTTATATTGTTATAATCGCTTCGATTTGCTGCTCGTGAAGTTGCTATAAAAGCAGTCGAAGCTGAGCTAATAATATTTAATCGTAAATTTATATCATCACCTTTTTCGTCATTTATGTATTGATTGTGTATATCGTATTGATTTACATTATTTATTGACTCAATAAACTTATTGATAGTTTTGTCTGTTGTTTTTAGCGAATAAAAAAACACATAATCAAATAATGTTTGCATCGTATTGGAAATTAATTACGCTTATTTATTCTTAATTTTATTTTAGTTTTCTTGCAAAAAAATCTATTTTCTTATTCTCTCTCCATGACGAAATAAAAATAAGCATTTTGCTTTATCGCGTAATAATCCAAAATAAGCACTTTGCTTATTAATAAGCAAGAAGTATTTCTCATTCCGGTCCTAGCAAACATAGCTCCGCCCAAGGCTAGTTTTTAATCGTTGCACAACATATACGTGTTCGTCAATAGGCCTACAGACAGGTAAGCTCGCAGTCAGTCACGAACTATTAGTTTTTATCTCATATATTTTAATTTAATTCGATTTAAAACGAATCGGTAGGCCATAAGTTTTTGTCTAACGCTTAATTAAACGATTATGCAGCTAATTAATGCAGTTGTATGTAGTGGGAGACTGTAATAATAGTATTTATTATTGGAAGAATAGCATAAAAAAGTATTGTATTGTACTAGTGTAGGTGTGCCGGTTAATTCATACTAGGCCTGCTAAAAAATGTTTTGTATATATTTCTAAGCTTCCGTATTAGATTTTTCTTTTCTAATTTTTTTAGATTAATATATCTTTTAAAACTTCCTTATCAATATTTAAACTCTTTGCTGTAATTTATCATAATGCATCTCTGTCAGATATTATGAAGTTACATTACGTTGATCCTTTATTTATAATATCTATAAGTCCAATCAGAATAATTTACAAAATATAATATTACTAATTAAATAATAATTTATAAATAGTATTAAATAGTCTTATCGTAATTAAGCTTAAATAATGAGCAATAAAGACTGATTTTAGCAAACAAATAAAAGTATAGGCTCTTTATTTATTAAATAAGTAATATATGCTCTAAGGCCTACTAATAATTAATACTAAATGCGTGCATTATCTTAGCCCGTATAATTAATAAATAAATAAAATAATATACAAATAGAGCAGTTACATAATGTAGCCTAATGCTTCTAATTCTACATTATATGTGCTTATAACTGTGTAATACAGAAAAAAATTGACTTTTAAAATTATATTGCACAAATAAATCAAATCGACTGATGGTGGTGTCCTAATATATGATTAATAATAATAATTTATAATTATTGTACGATTTATAATTGTATAATTAACGTTAACAATATATAAAAGTATTCCTTTAAAAGTAGACTATAAATATACAGGAGATTGTGCATATTGAATGTGAAAATGATTTTAAGAAGGGTCACAAAGTTGAAACTTGCAGAAGAATATAATTAAACCAGGGGCCTTCAAATATTACAATCTAGTCTTTGTTGAGCTGCTTGTATTAACTATCCGGCTGCTTAAGGCCACCCCCCCATACCTGTGCCTTTGCGTTGATCAAACGCATTAGTCACATCGGTGATAAAATTCAATAGGTATAGAGCCTAAACATTCTTGCTCTGTATGTAAAGTGATAAAATGTGAATTATCGATGTGAGATAAAGAAAATTACTGTTATTTAAAAGCACAGATTCATTCTTACTAAATGTTTTTTATGACTCATGTAACTAAATTTAAGCGAATTTTATATCAAATAACAAATAAATTGCATTGTAATAATATAGCGCAGAGCTATTATGATATAAACCGCAGTCATTTTAACAGTCATATAGTGTATGACAGTGGCGTAGCCAGAAATTAAGCACGGGTGGGGGGGGGGTTCCTCAAAAGTATAATTTACGACCTTTTTTAGGTTATCACTCTTTTCACTTTTTTGTCTTTAATTTGATCCCATGCCATGCGTTTCAACTCCACCTACATGAATTCAATGCAAACGAATTCAGTAAATCGTCATAATTGGTTTAGATGTTAAAGTCATACTTTAACTTTAAAAAAACACTTTTTAATAACATTTTTTGTAACATTACAAAAAGTGTACATTCTTTTTATGGTATTTTTTGTGGGGTTATATCCCCGTCCCACCTCCAATGGGGGGAGGGGGATTATAGCCCCCACAACCACCTCTTTGCCTGCGCCACTGGTACGAAGTCGTCACGGTTGAGTTAACTCGGGAAATGAATGTACACTTTGAAGCTTTACATATTATGTTCAATGCGGGCGATCAGACGATGCTGCAAACTGCTCAATCGCGCTCAATTTTTTATGAATCACCGAATAGCACTCATTGTCTGCTGGTGTTATAATACTCAGGGGGTGCTGAGGGGCTAGTACCCCCAGAAAAATTAAAATATTTGTTCGCTAATTGAAAAATACCAAGCATTTAACTTAATTTGAATAGCATAAATTTGATAATTTGATCATTTTTTGGATAAATTAAATTAGTTTTATTTAAAAAATATAACTTACAATGGTAATAGCAAGAGAGTTAAATATTTAAGTTACTATAATAAGTCCAACATTAGGCCTACAACATGCACATAAATATTACAGTAGACTATTACAACTCTAAAGTTCTGTCAATTTAAGCGCCTTACTAAAAAGTACAGCAAGTTAGAGAATAGTAATCCCTCCGGGATTCGAACTGGACCCATCGCGTAAAAATCCATCACTCTAACCACTTCTCTACCAATCCTTAACGTCATCATTATGATGATATTTCGCAGAATCTGGCTTAATGGATGACTTTGGCAAGAAGGTTTGGGTACCTCACCCCGGTGAAGGTTTCAAACTTGGTAAGATCTCAGACATAGGTCCAGATGGAGTCACTGTGGATCTTCTGGAACGACCTGCCGGCCAGAAGTTGAGTGCTCCATTCGATAGCGTCTACCCAGCGGAGGAATATGATAATAAAGATGTTGAGGATAACTGTAAGTAGATATTTAGTGTGTTTAGTAGAAAAATAATGAAATATATAAAGTTGCATAAGTTTCTAGTGGTATGCGGACGTTTCGTCAAAGGACGATTCGTCCACGGACTGTTCGTCAAGGATATCGTTAGGTTTAGGGTTAGATTTGGGGTTGTGGTTATAGTTAGGGACCTAGGGTTAAGGTAAAGGTTCGTGTTAGATGTTATAAAAATCGTCCGTTATAAGAATAGTTTTTGACGAACAGTCCATTGGTGAAAAGTTTTTTGACGAAACGTCCTAGGACCTTTTTAGTATTCAACTTTAAATATTTACATTTCAATTATTTCTATATAAAGTTGTACATATTTCAAGTGTAATATTGTATATATTTCTATTTGAAATTTTATGTACTTCTAGTGTAACATTGAAAATATTTTAAGTTTAAAGTTGTGGATATTTTGACTATAACTTGTCTAAACTTGTAAAACTTGTAGCATGTTTTTTTTTATATATTTATTTTATATATGTACAATAAAGTTTT
This sequence comes from Oconnorella tubifera, assembly GCA_034700105.1. Taxonomy (NCBI): domain Eukaryota; kingdom Metazoa; phylum Annelida; class Clitellata; order Enchytraeida; family Enchytraeidae; genus Oconnorella; species Oconnorella tubifera. The sequence goes on from JAQIXG010001239.1 coordinate 6,095, forward strand.
AAAATCCAGTTTTGTATACATGTATGTCACTATATACTTCTATACAACTTCATGTATGTACACAGCATTTTTTATAAGATCAAAGATAAGATTTTTATAAGATTTTATTTTTCTATAACTATTATAAGAATTTTTACAATTTATAAGGAGCATATAATTGCTTATTATAAGTGCTTATACCTGAATTTATCAAATTTCTATTGAAATCAATACTGTATTAGAATAAAGAGATTTTATTTGCTCGATTAGGCGCCTTGATGTATCTAAATGAAGCTACTTTACTCAATAATATTCGACTGCGATACATGAAAAATGAAATATATGTAAGTTGAGTCTTTATTATATAGTATTTGTCTTCTTCCCAACGTTACAGAGATGGTTTTAGTCAGGAAGAATATACTTTAAACATTTAACTTAATTGACATATTTTTACTCTAAGAACATTTAACTAGTGACTATTTATCATGTTTATATTAGTTTAGTTAATTGGTATATTTCTATAATTTTGTTTTTAAAAGAAGTACTTTTTATTATCCTGTTTTGTTTAAGCCTTTTCTCATCGTTAGATTAGGTTACTTTTTACGTCTGGATTACCATAAATAACGATGTCGAAGACGTAGTTGACAATTTAAGCACCTTACTAAAGGGTGCAGCGAGTTTTGAGAAATAGTGAGTTAACCGGAATTCGAACCTGGACCTATCAATTTCGAATCCAACGCTCTAACCACTTCTCTAACGGGCCTTGTCACACATCGTACAGTCTTTGTGTTAGTATATTATTTATTCATTCATTATTTCATCACATCACATTTTATTTCATCAAATACAATATACACGAGACAATAATTTTAATAATCCATAAATGACAAAAGATTAAGAAAATCGCTGTTGACTGCATTTAAATCCACACATTTCTTGATTGAATCTACTGCTAAATATATGAGAAGGAAAAAGTAGAATAATAGTATTAATGCATCATTTAATTGATAGTATCTAAGCGATACATTTTAAAATTATATTTTTAATGCAAATATATACATATAAATATATGTGAATTGAACAAGTATGAATGCTCTGTGTATCCAGCATATTATATATACATTGTGTATTCATTTTATTGCTTTGTTCAGCTGCATTTTATCACCTTTGAGTGTATCAATTTAATTATAATGTTTTTGAATAATTAATGAAGACAATCAAGCATAGAATTGTATAGATCAATAATTATACTGATCAGCTTACTATAGTCAGGACTATATAATGTTTCATATAAACTACTAGGCTTCTATCGGATTATTATATGGTTTCCTTGATCCCTGAAAAAAGAACTAGATATTCAATATTTCACAGAATAAATGTCTATAAGTTGAAGTCGTTAGAATGTGAGAGTTGCAAACAATAATTCACGGGTTCAATTTCTGCTCGATTCTCAATATCTCGCTTTCTTGCTGCATCCTTTAAATTCTATATCTGCAAATAATAATTAATTAATATTAATTATTAATTAGTCATTAATTAGACATTCATTTTAATTAAACGCTGATAATTACTATATTTTTTATTTTATCTTTTTGTTGTAATATGATTAGATCATATTAAAACAAAATAGGATTTTCTGCTGTAATTTGATGATATATTTTTTGCTATACTATTATTTATAGTGATTTGTTTTACATTTTGCAGACTTATGTGGCTAATATTCTTATTGCACTCAATCCTTACTTTGATATGCCACAAGTCTATTCATCCCAAACCATTAAATCATATATGGGTAAATCTTTAGGACAAATGCCGCCACATGTTTTCGCTATAGGTATGTACAGTATAAATTGCAATCTAGTAATCATTTTATTCAATTTAAATTGCAATCTAATGACAAAGCAATCGTAACTTGCAATTAGATTGCAATTTAAGTTGCGATTTGAATAGCAATATAAGTTATAATTAGAATAACCATTTTTTCAACTTAATTTGCATTCAAACTTCAAGCTAAACTTAACTTAATTTAAAGCTTAATTTGATTTAACTTTGATTTAGATTGCAATTTAAGTTGAAATAAACTTAACTTGCAATTAGATTTTAATCTATATTGTAATTAGATTGCAGTTTAACTGTAAAAAATGACAATTAAACTTAATTCTTGCTGATTAATATTGATCACAGCTGACAAAGCCTACAGAGACATGCGTGTGCTCAAGTCGAGTCAGTCAATTATTGTAAGCGGTGAGTCAGGGGCAGGCAAGACAGAGTCTACCAAGTATATACTCAAGTATCTGACTGAATGTTGGGGGACACATGCTGGGCCCATTGAACAGAGAATTGTACAGTGTAAGTGTTGAGTGTAAAATCTAAAGTGTTTTTTTATTTATTTAACAATACACTTTATATTTTCACAATAAACAATAGACTTTAATTATAGAGAGTATTGTTCATTGTTCTATATTTCATTGTTTATTGTTAGGTTTAGATTAAGTTTAATTTTGGGATTATCATATTATAAGAACGATGTCTTATCAAAATGTAAAATAGAAATCGTACAATGTATTGTTTGAACAATTTAAAAAAAAGATATTTAATGTTGAGAACAAAATGCACTTGTAAATTTTCTGAATAACTAGTCTACATATATATATATACTATGTTATTTTATGTGATTTTTGCAGCCAATCCACTTTTGGAAGCATTCGGTAATGCTAAGACAATGAGAAATAACAACTCGAGCCGATTTGGAAAATTTGTCGAAATCCATTTTGACGCAAAGGTTCTTTTTACTCTTTATTTTATTTTATATTTAATTTCATACCAGAATGTAAATTTCTGCATTTAAAATAAGTTTGCATCGATATTACAATGCGTCAGTTTCAGTGGCATTGGCCAGGGTTTCACAAGGAGGGGGTGTTGTTCCAAAAAGTGTCAAAGCATACTCATTTATTTCATTAAATTATTTTAAACGAGTGTTTTACTATTAACTAACACATTTAGCATTACAAAATATAATTTTTTACAACGAAGGGGTGTTATAATCTACACAACCCCCCCTTTTGGCTGCTTCACTGCAATTCATCATTAAATGATTATACAGTATTGTTTAAAAGGATAGTTAGGATTTAAAAGGATATTATACAGTATATTATATAGATTTATATATTGAGTATATTTATGATATGCAGTATTTTATATACATATTTAGTATATTATATACAGTATATTATACAAATAGAAGTTCAATTTGAACTAGTCTATTCTCTGACTTATTTTAATCGTTATTTTAATAAAATAAAATAATTATAGAATAAAATGAAATTACTACGTCTAAATGATTACAGTACCAAGTTTGCGGTGGATTTATCTCTCATTACCTTCTCGAGAAATCTCGTATCTGCACTCAATCAGCAGAAGAAAGAAATTATCATATTTTTTATCGACTTTGCGCTGGGGCCCCCGAACAACTTCGCCAGTCCCTTAAACTCGGCTCCCCAGACCAGTTCAATGTAAGATTTCTTGAAAAGAAGCTTTTTCCGTGTTCTTTGCTTTTGGTTTAGTTTTAAAAAGCTTGGTGTAGTTTGAATGGTGTAGTCATTTTGCGTTGGATTTGAGTTAAATTTGCATTTTTGAGTATAAGACGAAAGTGTTTGAGTTTTTTTGCTTATTAAAGAAACTATTTTATTTTTGTTTGCAGTTATTTTTTGTAGTTTTTGTGTATTTAAGTTGAATTGTTTTTATTTAACCTTTGTTTTGATTATTTTTGTATGATTTATGTAGTAAATGTAGTAGTAGTTTGCTTTCTTTAGTAGCTAAATATGATAGTATACTGTATATAATTAAAAAAATGTATTTATGTTATCATTGCAAATGTATCATTGCAAAAACATTTAAAACATCAATGCCACGGAATTTTTTGGATTTTGCAACGCACCTAATCAAAAAAGTTAAATTAAATGATTTATTTCGAATTAATGATTAGATGATACTTGTATAGAGATAATTAAATTTGAAACTTAATCGCTCCCCCTAATATAGATATAAACTAAAAATCAGGATTAATTTAAATGCTAAGTTTTGTATTGAATGGTTAAATATTTTTATATTCCTGAAAAAAGACTATTGGTATTTTTTTATCACTTGGAAATAAGAATCTTAGGTACAAGATACTCCTTATTTATGTAGTTAATGTATTTTTGTAGTATTTTCATTTTTAGTAATTTTATCTTCATTCCTTTACTGTAGTTGAATGTATGTTTCAGGCTTTGTATGTAGTTTGCGCTTCGTGTAGTTTATGTGGTATTTTTTGTAGTATTTCACAGTGTACTTGCTTGCGTAGTATTTTGTAGTACTCTGTACTTGTATAGTATCTCAACAAAGGCTGTACTCAGTACTTTTGTAACAAAGGCAATGAGCAGACTGTGAGTCAATCGAGTAAAAGTAAGATGGTAAGTTTGGTTGAACATAAGAAATTGTTTTTTATTTTTATTTATTTTGAAGTTAATTTGTATTTAGTATTTAGTTTCATGTAATTCTTTTCCTTTGAATTGATTTAACGATTGTTTTTGTATTGCGGTATTTACATTTGTTGTAACCAATAAAAAATTATCTTATCTTATCTTAATATTTATTAATCGTTTTGTCTTTTCGCATATAACGGTTATTATCTTCAATAAGATATGATATTAATATTTCATTTTAAAACACGATATCTCCTTAATTTTTAATTGATATGTAACTGTTTAAACATATTATATAACTATTCATACATGTTATACATATTTATTTATATTACAGAACTATTTTCGCATGTTGTAGAACTATTTATACACGTTTACCTTTTTGTATATGTTTATTGTTTAAATTTTTTTCATTTGTTGTTGAATAAACATCTTATATAAAAGTTTACAATCTGCAGAATATTTGATAATATATTGACTTATTTCATTGATTCATTTATGTCTGTAGATATAACTAATTCTGATTAATTCTTCTAATATTTTGTATACTATACTATCGCTAACCGTTTATGTAACACTAAATTTTAAATAATATTATGTAATTCATCGACAAAGAATTAATAAATTATCACTATATAATTCTACAAGTTTATGGTTACAGATTCAGATTAAGTGTGTTCACTCATCACTTAGTTTCTCTACACAATCAGTAGCAACATATTATATTTTATCTTTATATCTATTAAATATTATATTTAATACATTATACACATATGTTGAAGATTACTGTATATTTTCTGAATTATCGATTGTTTATCAATTTTTAGTTTCTTGCTGTTGCTATTATAACTAGAGCTAAAAACAAATAATTAGGAGCATATATTGCTATAAAGAGATTTTCCAATTTATATTACAATTAACATTACATAACTACTTCAATCATAACTCTAACCCTAACCTTAACAGTAAGTATTAATATTCAAGACCTTTTTAGTAGTTTCACCTTTTTGCAGTTGATTTTTAATATAGAGCCTTTATTTCATTCATTGAGCTTTATATATAAAATTAAGATTGTGTTTATTGTGCCTCTGTAAATAAATATTAAATAAATAAAATATTGTTTCTCATTTTTGACAACCGCTTCTTTTATTTACAATATACAAAATAAGTCATATATATAAGTTATACATATTCTAAAAACAGATTAATAGAAACCGGTAAAAACCTAGTAAAAAATCAATTTAAAAATGTTGTAAAATTTAAACGTTTCTAATTGGCTATTACTTTGTGGTCTTGCAGTATTTATCCAAAGGAAGTCTTCGTGATATTCAACTAGATGATGTCAATGACTTTAAGAAGATGGACTTGGCTATGACTCAGATGGGACTTGCAGATAATGACCGCATGGGTATCTATGCCGTCATTGCTGGGATTTTACATCTGGGAAATATCAACTTTGAAGACGACCCTCAATCAAAAGGTTTCCACTTGAAAGTATTTTTTTATTTTAAAAATTAGAAATTACAACGAAGTTATTGCAACTCTAAATTGAAATCACAAATTATCTCGAAGTTAACTCTTGACTGGAAATTAGAGATAAAAGGTTGATTTCTGAAAATAATTCGCTGATTTTCTGCATCCTTTAACAGTGCATGTAATTAAATAGTAATCTTTAACTGTCTTTGTGCTTAACACTAATTAATTTAAGGATCATTCAATATCAGTACACATTTAAACAGTTAATTTTAAATATCCTCATGATAACACTAATAAATTTGTTAGATTATTTAATTTCAGCAGCCTACTTATTTAAGCAGTTAATTTTAAATGTTTTGCTAATTTATTTGGATTTCAGGGGGCTGCAAAGTGTCTGGACAGACTGAGGGTTCATTGATTATAGCGAGTCAGTTCTTGGGGTGCGATAAAGAAGATTTGAAAAGATCTCTAGTTAGTCGAGTGATGCAGGCGACGAAGGGGGGCAGGGGTGGGACTGTTATCCAGTCAGTTTTTTTGTTGATATAAAATTTGATTAAGTATATATTGTTATTTAAAAGTTTGCAGTATATTTATATAAAAATTAAAAAACATTTTGTGTTCTTGATGTTTAATCTTGAGATTTTTATATCAAATGAATTCATTTTTTAAAATGCATTTTTAAATCAAGCAATTCTTTAGTAGCATAATGTCATTATAACCAAATGATAACCATAGTCCAACCATCAAATGAAATAGCTGTAATTGTCATTATCCTGGCACACTTTAACCAGAATTTATCTAAAATTAGTTTCTTGGATAAAATCGCTCTCTGAAATCCACTATAATACTAATAAAGATGAAAATGAAACTTTGTGTTTTTATCAACAGAGTCCAATTGAAGCCAGGAGAGGCACAAAGCGCTAGGGATGCTCTGGCTAAAGTCATCTACACAAAGTTATTTGATCACATTGTCACTAGAGTGAATCAGTCTCTGCCTTTCGTTTCATCAAAGTCTTACATCGGTGTACTGGATATCGCTGGATTTGGTTAGATAGTTATTATGTTAGTAAATTAGTGTTAGTTTAAATCTTTTACAGATTTTTGGTCTAATACAATATTAGGGTTATGGCTAGGTTTAAGGTTATGGTTAAGGGAGTAATGTTAGGGTTATGGCTAGGTTTAGGGTTAGAGGTTTAGTAACAGTTTTGAATTGAGAAAGACTAACTTTCTAGTTGATTATAATAATATTATTCTCGTTTAATTTATACCAGTTAGCAGAAGTCAAAATATTCATAATATATACAACAAATGGTACCCTGTCAACACGCCTCCAAATACTTAAACCTGACAAAACAGCCCCGTCAATCCATTTAATCCTAAACTAATCCTAAACTTAACCCTAAACTTATCACTAACCCTAACTTTAAGCCTAACCCTAACTCGAATCCTAACTTCAACCCTAACCATATAAATTAGCAGTCAGGGCCCATTTGTTGGGGCCGTTTTGACTGGTCACAACTACATATATATATGTATAATACTATGTATATATGAATACCTTGAACTGTATACATGAAAATATGAATATACTATATTTCTGTTTTGTAGAATATTTTCAGTCAAATAGTTTTGAACAGTTCTGCATTAATTACTGCAATGAAAAACTTCAGCAGTTTTTTAATAACAGGATTCTCAAGGAGGTACTCTTTCAATTGACTTGTTACTGCTGTTAATATTTTACAACTGAAACTGTATTATGTTTTTTGGCAAGCAGAAGGTTGCTGGTTCAAATCCCAGTGGGGACACATTTAAATTTTAAAACTATTATAGCTCATTTTTAAAATAATTGATACTATTTAGTAATAGTAATTATACTTTTATATACTATTTATATTAATTACTGTTATAAATATTGTAATATATTAACTACTTGAATATTCATAATTTTGTATAGCTAGATAAATTAATTTGTATATATTATTTATTTAGGAACAAATGTTATATGAGAAGGAGGGATTGAATGTAAAGAAAATTCATTACATTGACAACCAAGATTGTATTGGTAACTTATTAATAACTCTAATAATATTATTATTACGAATAATATTAGTTTATTATACTTTCTACTAAATTGCATATAATTGATTTACTATGAATATTGCATATAATTGATTACTATAAATATACAGTATTTAAATTGCTAGTGTAACAATTGCATTGCATTGAACTTGATTGTAAAATCATTTTTATACTGAAAAACTATTTCAAATCATTATATTTCTCATTTTAAAGTGTGTTTCATCTGTTCTGTTTATATGTTTTCAGTGTGTAATTAGTACTATTTGAGTTAAATAATTACTTTATGCTTGTTTCTACTGTTTTTATCTATGAAAAAATTAACTTTTCTATTTGACATTTAATTGATATGTTTATTTATTTATATAATATTGTATTTATTTGATAAATGTCTATGTTTCTACTGTTTTCTAGAATTAATTGAGAACAAACAAATAGGAATATTTGATATATTGGATGAAGAGAATAAATTGCCAAAACCTTCATTCGATCATTTCACAACGGAAGTTCATAATAAGAACAAAAATCACTACAGGCTGGCCGTACGTATATGCCTTTTGCCTCAACAATATGAGTTTATAATAGAATGAAATTGTCCTCTTAATAATATGTTTTTGTTTAAGTTAAATAAAGTAATATAGCTGCATAATTGCTAGGATTTTACAAAGAATTTTGTGTATAAAGTAATTTGTCGCAGAGCATTATATTAAACATTAGATCTGAAAGCGTAATAGAGTTAATGTCTATCAGTATTAATGTTAATTTCATGTTGTATAATATTAACAAACTTCTAAAATTTATTATTTTCTGATTAAAGAATTGTTTTGTGCATACTTACTATTTGTCAAATATCTGATCTTGAATGTTTAATTTATCTTCTATATTCGTTAAATTTATTCAAAGTATTTGCTGTTTTCAAGTTTTTAAAATCAGCTTGATTCAAAATCTTCTCTAATTATATTGTATAAGATTAGAATTTCATCTGAAAATTTATGTTTTAGATTCCAAGGAAATCTAAACTAAAAGCTCATCGTGAAATTAGGGACGAGGAGGGATTCCTAATTCGACATTTTGCTGGAGCCGTTTGCTACGAAACAGTAAGTTGTAAAACACATAAAATATACTACATAAAAATGTAAAGTAGTATATTTCATAATTTTGTTTATAAAATGCACTATTAAATACTATTAAATTTTCTGACACTAAATAGTGAAATAAATATTCTATTTTCAAGAAATATTTTCAAGCACGAATAGCTTGCAGATAAAATAATAGATGAAATTAATATCATATTTATTATAATTACATATTAAATCCTATTATATATTTCAAAAGTTGTATCTAATTATATTTTTATCTTATAAAAGGCCCAGTTTATTGAGAAAAACAATGACGCCCTGCATAGTTCTCTGGCCAGCTTGGTAACTGAGAGCAAGAACCCCTTGGTTAAGACCATCTTCATGGGCACAGACACGCAGAACACGGGCAAACTGGCCTTCATTAGTGTTGGAAGTAAATTCCGCAGTCAACTTAGCGTACTTATGGAAAAACTTAATGGAACAGTACGACTTTTAAATCTAATTGTTTAAATTTAACTGTTTTAAATTTAATTCCATTAAACCTAATTGTTTCAAGTCTAATTGTTTAAAAAATCTTATTGTTACATTCAATGAAAGCTTTTGGTGAAACTGTAGAACAATTTTTGACTTGGTATCGATACGTCTAGAGAAAAGAAAATTTTTGGACCAGGTTTGGAACTCAAATTTTAAACCAGTTAGGAAACCCGTATTCATAACACAAATTGGAAACTCAAATTCGGAATTAGTTCCGGAACTCAAATTAGGAACCAGATTCACAATTCAAATTTGCTACCCAATTTCGGAACCCAAATTCGGAAACGGTTCTGCAACCAAAATTCAGAACAAGTTATGGAACCAAATTTTTGTAACCAAAATTTGAAACCAAATTTGGAACCGGGTCCAGAACCAAAATTTAGAACCCAATTTCAGAACCGAACTTCAGTATCCAAATTTGTAAGCCAAATTTTGATTCGGTTCCGGAACCAAATTCTGAACGCATATTTGAGTACTTTTCAGTTTCAGTTGTAGTTAAGATATATACTTATAAATCATTTTATCTGTTACCAAGTGTTAAAGACATGCAAAGAGAGAAACTCTATTTGTGATATGTTTTAAAGGTGCAGCAAGCAGTGATGTTAGTCCTTGGCCTTGGCCTTGATCAATCCTTAATGAGTTTTAGTTGCAAAAATTAATGGATATTCGATAATTAACTAGTCTGAATGATTTCTGATTAAAACGATTTGATTTGATTACGTTTCGCCAGGGGACTAATTTCATTCGTTGCATTAAACCAAACGTTAAAATGGTCGATCATTTATTTGAAGGAAATCAGATCCTAACGCAATTACAATGTTCAGGTGACTTTTTATGCTAGAATTTTTACTTTCCAATCACTGTCTTTTTTGTTCTTTAAGATAAAATTTCATGAAAATCTTATGATAATTTTTAATAATTTATGATAATTTTATAATAATTTATGATAAATTTATGACAATTTAATGATAATTTAGTGATGGTTTTTGATAATTTATAATAATTTATGATACTTTATGATAATTTTATGATAATTTATGCTGATTTTTTGTTAATTTATGATGATTTTATGTTAATTTATGATAATTTTATGTTGATTTATGCTAATTTTATTATATAAAGGCATGACGTCAGTGCTTCAATTGATGCAGCAAGGCTATCCATCTCGTACTCAATTTTCTGATCTGTATAACACATACAAGCAATACATGCCTCCAGAGATTGCAAGACTCGATCCCAGGATGTTTTGTAAGGTCAGGTTTCACTTTGAATTCTTCTAAATTCTGTTTTTGGTGGCTTGTTTGATTGTTGAATAAAGTTTAATGGTTTTTTGCTGGTTGTTTTTTGATGTTTTCTGTAGTTTAATGCTTTTTGACAGTTTTTTGATGTTTTTTAAAGTGCTGTGATTTTTTGAGTGATTTTCTGATATCTTCTATAATTTCGTTGTTTTTTTGTGGTATTTTATATATCTCTTTTATTTTAAAACTACTTGGTCCGCTCTTTTGTTGCTTTAAAGTCATGTCGGGACAAAATTATTATTCAGATAAAGACTACATAATATCGCTGCTTGATAATTGCAAAATAAAATTAGAGATGAATAAATATCGTTAATTTTGGTAATTAGAAAGTAATGGGTAATTGATAAGTAAACGTTATTTCAAACTTACTGAAACAAAGTGGTGAGTGAATATTTTGCTCTTAATCTAAATCTCTAACCACTTCACCAAACCCTGATAATTCTTAAATAATAACACAAAATAATAACTTGCACTAATAATAATAATAATATTAACTAGTAATAACTAATTACAATACTAACTAGTATATTAATAATAATATTAACTAATAACAAGTAATAATTTATAACTAAATATTTCCCGTATTTATCTGCAGGCTCTTTTCAAAGCTCTAGGACTAAATGAAAATGACTTCAAGTTTGGAATGACTAAAGTTTTTTTCCGGCCAGGGAAATTTGCGGAATTTGATCAGATTATGAAATCAGATCCTGAGAATCTGGCCCTGTTGATTAAGAAAGTGAAGAAATGGCTCATCAGAGCACGTTGGAGGAAGGCTCAATGGTGCGCATGGTCAGTCATCAAGCGTAAGTTGATGAATTTGATATTTTGCTATCTTTTTGAGCTTTTTATTGATGTATTTGTTACTTATATTTGTATTAATATTACTTGTTTAATAATCTTGATTATTAAACAAGAGTGCGTTTAGTAGACAATATAACAGCTTAATGATGAGTGAACAGCTGAGTGATGAGTGAACAGCTGAGTGATGAGTGAACAGCTTGTAAATCAACCAGTTCACTCATATGTTCACGTGTGTTCTGCAAATGCAGCAAGAAAAATAACGTATTCAAAAGAAATGAATCCAATTGACTTTGTTTTGTTGCGATTGAATATTGATGATATTTGAATAACTGCATAAATGCGATGCATTTGTGCTGATGTGACTTTAATCACCAACAAGCAAATTGAAGGAATGTCACCCGCCCCTTGCGCACCACGTGATGTATATGACCCCCCCACATAGTGCAGTGCGTCTTGTTTATTTTGTAACTTAATTTACTTTCAGTTCGTAATAAGATTCGATACAGACAAGGATTGCTGGTGAAGTTACAGTCAGCTATTAGAATGTGGAAGATTAAGCGTGAATTTAAACCTAGGTACACTTCTAATACATTTTGTTATATAAGAATCTATCAAAGTTACAGTTATAATAGTTTGTAATATTCACTTTGTTTATAAATAAGACAGACTAATTTGTGTTATTGAAATCATATTAGATATAGAGATGTAGCACGTATTGAAGTATAATTATAAATTTATTTATGACTGCTATGTTATTCGACTGTATTTTAAATTTTAATATATAATGTTATTTTATAATTGTATTACAACTAATATATGTTTTGTTGTTTTGATAAGACTTATATTTTACGAGAAATTAAAAAGTTGGAGGTATTGATTTTATAACAGAATCAGTACACTGGTTAAAGTTCGTCAAATGGGTGCGCAGTTGGATCAAATGCGCCAGTTGGCCGGACAGCTGAAAAAAGAGAAAGACGCAGCGCTTAAGAAAATCTCTGTTCTGGAAAAAGAAATTGCTGACACGTCGACTAAAATACAGGTTTAAATAAGATGATAAAATTTATATGCAATATTTGTTTATTTTACACTAGTAGTTACAAAATAAGAATAACAAGTGAAATTGTCATTTTACACATTTTCAATGTTTGGTATTAGGCTGATTTTTACGTAATTAATTCACGTAAGTAATTTTATGTAATGTATTCTGATGTGACTTTAAACATAAGGCAAACAAAATATTAGTGAATTTTCACGAGAATCAAACCTATCCTTATTTCGTCAAAGTTTCGGGTTTACCACTTTGCCACAAGTTTTGGCAATATTAAATAACCATATAAAATATTTTTATAAGTAAGTCATTGCATGTTAACTATACTAACTGCTGCATTTTTTTATGTATTTATTTTCTTTTTGTTTAACGTAAACGTAAATAAAATATCTATTTTATAATTTTATTTTTGAATCATTTAGACGACAAAGATTGGAACGAAAGATTTGGAAAAGTTGCACGAAGGTCTTTCTCGAGAGTTTGACAAAACTTTGGCTGATCTCAAGAAAACGGTCGAGAAAGAAAAAGCTGCGAGTGAAGCTGAGAAACTGAGAAAGATTCAGGTATTTATATGATCTTAAATTAATTTGTATTATTTCACAATTAAAACCCAGGGGCAGAAGCAATGACCCCCTCCTTTAGCTTGAGTTTTAAATGCCAAACTGATCAAACATTTTGCAATCACCCCTCGCCTCTTTGTAAATTTGGCAAATTTATAAGATTTTATTCAATTTTTGATATGGTTTTTGTTGTGACTGATGCTGTCATCTATTTAGCTAATAAAAATGACCCTTTCATATTTTGAAAGTTTTTGATTTGTCGTAGTTCTGTTGTAAGAAATTGATTGACTTGCATTCTTCTTGTTACATGCAATCAAGCTACAAGTTACAGCAAACAGTTTTTAAATTGTCCTTCAAGATGCTTTTTAACATATCTAATACATGTTTATTATACATACTTATATACAAACTTATATACAAACTTATTATACATACTTATTATACATACTTGTTATACATACTTTTATACATACTTGTTTACATACTTTATTTATTTTATTTTCACTTGATACTAAGCTAAAATTATTAGTTTTAATTTTGAGTGAAATTGCTTGATACAGGAAGAAGTTGATAGAGAGAAAAAACGAAAAGAAGACGAAGACAAAAAACTGAAATTAGATGAAGAGCAAAAGAAACAGTCAGTTTATTTTAGCTTTTTACGTAAAACTATTAAAACTGTTTTATTTGTGAATAAATCGCTGAAAATAATTTCATAAATTTGTCGAGAGACTGTATAGCCGAATTCTAACCCTAACCTTAACCATAAACCTAAGTCTAACCTTAAACCTAACTCTAAACCAAAACCTTGTTCTAACAATTATTCTTGACGAACAGTTCGTTGACGAAGCGTTCTTTTAATAAAACTTCCGCATACAGTTTTTTTGCTAATTGGATTTATGCTGCACTGTTTAGTTTTGTGTGTTTTTTAACTGTTTTATGTTATCTGTATATTTACTGATGAATTAAAGATATATTTAAATCATTTTTTAAAGGGTTGTAACCAGTGCGGGATTAAGGGTACCCCACGCCCATAGGCAGCTGGAAATTTTTCGCCCCCCATTGCATTAAAACGCATTCTACACTATATGATTAGTCTTAAGCTTTCATTCAAACGATATTGCTACAAATTTCAATCTCAGGCTGAGATTGAAATTAGTCAATTATATCTGGTGTGAAGCTTAAAAATGTGCGCCCCGGGCAGCGCCGCGCCTCTAGGCAGTGCCTATGTCTGCCTGTGCCTTAATCTGGCACTGCTTGTAATTTAATCTAAATAATATAAATGTTTTGTTTTATTTTTACAGAAAAATGGAAATGGAAGCAAGACGAAGAAAAGAGGAAGACTTGTACAATAAACAAGCGGTTGGTATTTTTAATAAAAAATTTGACAAATATATTTAATATTCTACATGATATAAAGATGGATTGGGGCGTGGGGGTGGGGTATACAGTTGTTGGGTATCCCCCTCCTCAAAAATTGGATTTATTAGCTGCGATATTTTTGAAATGTCGACTTTTAAGCTGAACATTTTTTGTCAATTTCTTGTCAATTTCTTGGCCCTTTGCTCTATTTGGACAAAATGCGAAAAGATTTGCAGATTTTTTTAAATTATATTCTTTCCCCCCCCCATGAAAACTCGTATTTGAGATTGAGAAAATATTAAAATACAAATTCATTTGGCGTGTTAATAACATTTTAGAAAAATTATTACATTAAATTGATTTGAACGAATTCGTATTGACAGTATTGCTTTTGAGTTATAGTGAAAATTTAATGAATTTTAATTGTATTTGTATACCGGTATCGCAATTGAATTGAGTTTAAATTTTAATTGTAGAAACCGAATCAGAAACAACTAGAAAAAATGTCTGAAGATGAAATAATTCAGTAAGTCTAAGAATTTTTTCGATTTTTAATTTTATATCTTAATAATTATTTTGTAGACTTTATTGCTTCTTTAAAAAGGTATTGAGCACTAGTAGTTTTTTCTTTACAATTTTTTACAATTTATAATTTGCAGACAGCAATTGGCCGAGCAAGAGAGAAGGGATAGAGAGCTGGCATTGAGGCTCGGGGGGGAGGATCAAAGTATGGTGGAGGATATCGCTTTAGCCAGGTCTGGTTTGAATGCTTTTATGCAATTTTTGTTCATTTATTTTTTTGTTGTATTTTATACATTATTTGTTAAAACGGCCCTACTTTTACATTTTAGGATATATACAGGTAATTACAAGTAATTGCAACTAATGAAGCTCAGTTATTTAAACTAATATTATATCAGCTTTAGTACTTATTATTCAGTCCTTTTTTAATTTTAATTAATAATTTAAAAAAATGAAAATAAAGATCTAAATAATAATTTTTTTCATATATATATTGACACTAGATTACATTCATTTTGTCACAAAAAATTACAACAATCATATAATATAATTATGCAGCATGTTAATTATTTATAAAGAACTTGTTAAAGAACTTTATACTTAATAAAGAACAGATTAATTAATTTTTATTTGAATCCATTTTAAGTAATAATTAATTTATATATTTTTAATTGTTTAGATCCAGTTCTGCGATGAATTTAAAGGACAAAAATGCAAAGAAGAAGCACGATCTTTCTAAATGGACTTACGCTGAACTGCGTGATACTATTAACACCTCATGTGGTCAGTACTGAATTTTTTTTACCTAATTTAATATTATCTATTATTCCTATTTAACTATTTAATTTTGCTATTTAAATAACTTATGTGTACTTAATTTTGGAACTTCATTGACTAAACGAGAAATATAGCTTTCATAATGTGTATCAAAATATTTATATTTTATGCGTTTTTGTTTTTACACAGTTGTGCATATGGACATTATTGTAGTGTTTATGCAATTACGCATATTCTTAATTTAAACATATGTTATGTTTATGTATATAATATATCTTTGTCATTGATATAACTACTGATTTAATACAGATATAAAGCGTTATAAAAGTGATATAATATTGCCACTGTGATATAACTTATAACTACTGATATAATACTCATATCAAGTGATATAAAAGTGATATAATATTGTCAGTATCATATAACTACTGATATTACTACTGATAACACTCATATCAAGTGATATAAAACTGATATAATATTATAAATGATAATATGACTAACTTTGTGTACGGTTGGGTTAATTCAGACATGGAGCTATTGGATGGCTGTCGCGAGGAATTTCATCGTCGTCTCAAGGTCTACCATGAATGGAAGACCAAGAACAAGGTCAGGCAGGCCGGCGGGGGCGACAACGAGAGGGCCCCCAAGTCGGTCCTGGATCAGTCGGGTAGGAATAATATAACATTTGTCAATATACAGTATCTAAATGTAACATTTATCAATATTATATTAAGGTTACAAGGTTACGTTTAGAGTATTATATGAATGATGTTGAAGAAGTAGCTGTTAATTTAAGCGTCTTACTAAAGATGCAGCAAGTTAAGTTTAACGTCCGGATTACCGTATTATATGAATGATGTCTCATACATAGCTGTTAATTTTAGCGTTTTATCGAAGGTTGCAGCAAGTTAAGTTTGACATCTGGATTACTGTATTATACGAATGATATTGAAGACGTAGATGACAATATAAGCTTTTCTGTTAGTTGCTATGGTCTTTGCTTTGATAAAAGTATTGATATGTATCACAATGTAGTACTGTATCTTCAAATAACAGGCCCGTGACACTTATTCAAATTTACTTGTTTCAAAGTGTTACATTCTTATTAAGTCATTATAAGTGTGTGTTAATCAAAACTTTACTACTGAGTTAATAAGTTTATTATCTGATAGATTTTCTGCTTACATTTATAACCCGCACCTTGGAATTGTCTTATTTCTGGCTATGTATTATGCCTGAAAAGTTCCTAATACGAATATATTGACTATATATATATATATATATATATATATATTATATATATTTATTTATTGTTTTTAT
>JAQIXG010001240.1:0-23389 GCA_034700105.1 Oconnorella tubifera
AAGTTTCAACTCACCAGAGTAGGCCTCCAATGTAGGCAGCAATCTCTCAGGTCGAGTTGGTTCCGACTTCTCTTCTGCTGGCAATACCTCTAACATTATTTCTTCTTCCGTGGGTTTATCGTCAGTTATTTTTTCTTCTTCCGATGGTTTCGATACCAAAATCTCATCCAGTCGCACACTTCTCTGAGTTAACTCCTGATCTTCAGTTACACCTCCTGTAAGTTCTGGAATGAAAGTTTTATCACTAGTTTCAATAATCTGACCAGTCACATCCTTAGCATCTTTCTCAGTTGGTTTGGAATCTGAAGAAGGAATCATATGCTCATCTCCTAAACTTTTGTATGATGTCAGCACAGCTGGTCTGGTGACTTCAAGTGTTTCAGTTTGATCCTGAGTGTAAAAATGATCTGATGAATCTGCTTCCTTAATTTGTCCAGAAGCAACAGGTTCTGACTGAACAAGGAAGACATCTTTATCTGCACCAAGCAACACTTTGGAAGCAGCATCTGCAGCGTCATCAAATATCAACTGATTCTCATCAACTCTAACCTCATCTCTGTAAACATCCAAAACTGGCACTGGCTCTGTTACCTGTGTCAGGTTAGATTTATTGGTAATTGCTAATTCACTGCTGGTGGAAGGTTTCGAAATGAGAACTTGATCATCCAATCTCATATGTTGCTGTGTCATTTCATGCACCTCAGATAAATTGCCTGAAACTTCCGGCAAGAAAACTTTATCACTGGCCTCAACAACTTGCTCTGATTTCTGTTGAACAAGGAAACTGTCATCTTGCTTAGCGTCTTCATGGGCCGGTAAGGATACTTTCTCCTCAGACTTCTGAACTGGTACATCCATGAGAGTCTCACGAGAGATGACATCATCTTCCTTTCTGACTGGCAATTCTGGTTGAATTTCTTTGGTAATTTGTTCAAAATTAACCAGCAACACATCTTTATCAGCAGTAAGCAACAGTTTGGATCCAGCATCTGCCTCATCATCAAAGATAACATCACTTTCATCAAGTTTCAACTCACCAGAGTAGGCCTCCAATGTAGGCAGCAATCTCTCAGGTCGAGTTGGTTCCGACTTCTCTTCTGTTGGCAATACCTCTTCTATTATTTCTCCTTTTGTGGGTTTATCATCAGTTATTGTTTCGTCTTCTGATGGTTTCGATACTAAAATCTCATCAAGTTGCATGCTTCGCTGAATTAGCTCTTGATCTTCAGTTACATCTCCTACAAGTTCTGAAATGAAAGTTTTATCACCAGCTTCAACAATCTGATCAGTCACATCCTTAGCATCTTTCTCAGTTGGTTTGGAATCTGAATAAGGAATCAACTGCTCATCTTCTAAACCTTTGTACGATGTCAGCACAGCTGGTCTGGTGACATCAAATGTTTCAGTTTGATCCGGAGTGTAGAAATGATCTGATGAATCTACTTGCTTAACTTTTCCAGAAGCAACAGGTTCTGACTGAACAAGGAAGACATCTTTATCTGCACCAAGCAACACTTTGGACGCAGCATCTGCAGCGTCATCAAATATCAACTGATTCTCATCAGCTCTAACCTCATCTGTGTAAACATCCAAAGCTGGCAATGGCTCTGTTACCTGTGTCAGACTAGATTCACAGGTAATTGCTAATTTACTGCTTGTTGAAGGTTTTGAAATGAGAACTTGATCATCCAATCTCACATGTTGCTGTGTTATTTCATTAACCTCAGATAAATCGCCCGAAACTTCTGGCAAGAAAACTTTATCACTGGCCTCAACAACTTGCTCTGATTTCTGTTCAACAATGAAACTATCATCTTCCTTAGTGTCTTCATGTAATGATGTTGTTTCCTCAGATTTCTGAACTGGTACATCCATGAGAGTCTCACGAGAGACATCATCTTCTTTACTAACTGGCAATTCTGGTTGAAATACTTGCGTAACTTGTTTACATTTAACCAACAACACATCTTTATCAGCAGTAAGCAATAGTTTGGATCCAGCATCTGCCTCATCATCAAAGATAACATCACTTTCATCTAGTTTTAACACACCAGAGTAAGCCTCTAATGTTGGCAGTAATCTTTCAGGTCTCTCAGTTGGTTCCTGCTTCTCATCAAGCAGCAATTCTTCAGTTATATCTTCCGTTTTGATTTCAGTTGGGTTTGTGACTAATAGAATATCTAACGTCAAGCTTTCTTCTTGTATCTCTTTATCATCAACCAATTGCTTCTCATCTGTTTGTGTTAGGGTTACAGACTCTTCCTCAAGACTCTTATACGATGTCAATACAACAGGTCTGACTTCCTCCGTTTCTGTAATTAGCTCTTGATTCTTTATTTCATCAAATCTGCCTTCTAGTTCTATAATTGGCTCTACCGTTGCTGCAACATCTTTAGAAGAACTAAAGATATGTTCATCCTCTAAACTTTTGTATGATGTCAAAACTGGTCTAGTGTCCTCAATCTCTTTACCCGGTGATTGATCTTGTGTATAAAAGTGATCTGAAGAATCAACAATCCTTACCTTATGTTCTTCAAACTCAACTCTATCTTCAGCTGTAAGTGAGATAGGTTCATCTGTGTGAGAAATAACAGGTTCTGGAACCAGGAAGACGTCTTTATCAGCAGCAATTAACAATCTGGAACCAGTGTCAGCAGCATCATCAAATAAAATCTGATCTTCACTAACGTTTACTTGTTGAGTAAGAGATTGCAAAGTTGGTTCAAACTGCTCCACTTTAGTTTCAACTACACTTGGCAGGGCATCATCCAATGCAGGCTTTGTGATTAGAACTTGATCATCTAATCTGACACAATGCTGTATAATCTCTTGATTTTCTGTTGCATCTTCCTCAAGCTCTGGTAAAAGAGCTTTATCACCAGCTTCAACAGTCTGACCAGACTCTTCTTTAATCTTTTTGTCAGTTTTATCTTCCTTTTTGATTTCATCTGTTGGCAATGATGTTCCTTCATGAGCATCTTCAACGGGTAAATCCAATAAGATGTCACAAGAAGTTACTTTATCTTCACTAATCGATAGTTCTCGTTGAATTTCTTCCTTTCTTGGTTCAGATTTCATCAGTAAAATATCTTCATCACCAGTAACCAGTAACTTAGATCCTGCAAGATCAGCTTCATCATCAAAGATATCATCAGTTTTATCAATTGTGAATTCCCCAGTATAAGCCTCTAATGTTGGTAATGGCTTGTCGAGTGGTCTAGGCCCAAACTCTTCAGAAACAAATGACTGTTCTTCAATTTTCACTTTTTCCTTTATCTCACGTGGCTTGGTCACAAGCACACCATCATCCAACCTCAAACTTTTTTGAGAAATCTGTCTTTCATCAACCGCATCTTTCTCAACTTCTGGTGATCTAATCAAGTTAGTTAACTCAACAGATTGGCCAGGTAATGGCTGCTCCACCATTTCTTCAGAAGTTAACGTCACAGACTCATCTTCCAAACTCCTGTATGATGTTAACACAGCGGGTCTCAAGTCTTCTGTAACCGATCCTTGATCCACTGTGTAAAAGTGATCCGACGCTACTGACTTTTCCAAATATTTATCTGATGTTGTTTCAAACACTGGAGCAGAGTCTTTTAACTCCTCTGGTTTTGAAATTGTTCTAGCTTCATCAGCAATATGAATTTGCTGCTCATTGAATGATTGCTCAGTCACTTCTGAAATATTTTCTTGCCTAAATACCAAATCGCCAGCTTCAATTACTCCTTCTGTCTTCAGTTCAGTAAATGACGTATCATCTCCTTCCGTGCTTCTGTAAGACACTAATTTCACTGGCCAAGTCTCTGTATCAGTTACCTCTAAGTCTGCAGTGCCCACTACTGAAGGCACATTTTGTTCAATGTTTTCAAACTTTGCGGCATCTTTCTCTCGCTGGTTTATAAGATCATCAAGGACTTCCTCAGTAAGAACTGGTCCTTCTGTAATTTGTTCCTCATTGGGTTTCCTTTCCTCAATTTCCTCAAATTTATCACTGCCAATAAACGAGTCCATAATATCTACTTCCCTAATATCAGATCTTTCAATTAGCGTAAACTCATCAGTCATGACATTATAATCTTCAGAGGGAACATCGATGCCAGTATCAAATTGCTCGTCAGACACAATCTCTGATTCTGGTCTCTGCTTGGCAAAGTATGCTCCAGGCGAATCAGAAACTGCCTTTAAAATATCATCATCTGATGTCCGAACTAGGGTTATATCTGTTGCAGATTCTTCTCGAGTCATTGGCTCTTCAACCGGATGCACAAATGGTCTCTGAGGTATGATCTGATCGGTCGGGATCATTGTTTCACCTTCCGAAATGTCCTTCAGCTGAGTATCTTGATTTTCCGCATCCCAGCTGCTTGACATTGTAAGTGACGATTTGGATGATTCCAACTGTGGCGCTGACGGTACTAAATGCTGAATCTGATCTGGAATCACTTTGGACTCAGCAGGATAGGATTCGTCATATAAATCCTCTTCAAAAGGTGCTGTAGCTTCACGTATAAGAACTCTCCCATCAATTGCTAACTTGCTATCCACCACATTTGCAGGTTCAGCAACTATATGAGACTGAATCAGCATGTAATCATCAGCATCATCAACTGATTCAGTCAGTGGGCGAGCAATTAGAGTTCCATCATCGAGATGCTGCGTTTTAACATTAACTATTGACTCAAGCACTAATAGCACACCACTCTCATTCAGACGCCCATCTGAAATTTCAAACTCTTGATTTATATCTGCAGTTACCGCTGGAACTGCCTGCGATGAGTATTCGAGATCCTCACTAATAGTATCTACCCTGTGCTTGACAGCAACGAATGGTTCTTCTGCAATTTTAATATCGTAATCGTCCACTTTCTGCTGTACTTCATCCTTTGTTTCAATGTCTCCTGAATGTTCAAATCGTTCTCGAACACCAACAAGAACTGAACTTGTAATTTCATCAGCCAGTTTCTCTAGATCTGGCTCTTCATATTTAAATCCTACCTTTGAATTTAGCCTAGTTTCCACTTCATCATGTGAAATCTCCTTGCCAGATGGTTGCTCGAAAAATGGAGATTTTTCATCAACCGTCGGTACGGTAAAATCGATCGAGTCTTTTTCATTATATCTTTCGATTTCCGAAAACTTTTCCTTATCATGTCCGGTATCCTTTCCCCTTTCAATTTCTACGTCCTCAATTGATTTTGTCTGATCCGGTGTCAGAGTCCCCTCAGGTGGAATCTCCTCTGCTTTCAGAGGAGACTCCAACAGGGCCTCTGCTTCTGATCCGGATTGTTCTCTGAAAATTTTTTGGTCATCTCTTCTCACAAATGACTCTTCAAAAGTTTTTGTTAATACTGTGACAGTTAGCTCATCTTCGTTTTCTACAAAATGTTCATCTAAAGTAATTTCTGACTGTGAAGGTTCTACTGTTGATTCAACTTCAACAGGTTTTGTCTTCATTGTGTCTTTATCTTGGGTGGATGTGAACGAGATCGTCTCATCCTCTAAACTTTTAAACGATGTTAATACTGCAGGTCTGGAGTAATCTTCTTCTGAAATCTTGTCCTGTGAATAAAAGTGATCTGAAGCATCTACAGATTTCACCTTATTTGAACTTGTATCACCAGACGGAACAATAACATCAGTCGTTGGCATTATGATCTCATCATCTTCCAAGCTTCTATATGAAGTTAGCACAGCGGGTCTGTCTTCAAATCCTTCCACTTCAAATTTATTTTCAGCGTAGAACTTATCAGTAACATCCAAAGCTTTGACTACTTGCGATTGAACTGATGTGGTCCCAGGCGATGTGCTGGGTTCATCTTCCATGCTTCTGTATGATGTAAGCACCACTGGTCGTTGATCAGCAGATTCCAATCCAGGCTGCTCCTTCTTGTCATCTGACTCTGACTTAAAGGTAACTCCATATTTTTCTACATCATCGAAAGTAATTTCATGAGGTTTTTGTATAACTTCAGCATTCTCATTGAATGTCAACACAGAAGGAGCAGCAAATGGACTCCGCTGATCAAGCATATTTATTTGTGGCTCATCAACTTCTGTTGTTAGTTTGGAAAACTCACCGGATTGAACATCTTGAAACACCCTGAACGATTGTTGCTGTTGCTCGAAAGTTTGCAACAGAGAAACTTCAGAAACTGGTTGTTTTGCTTCTGATATATCCGAACAAGGTAATTTTATCAATGTCCCATCCGTGAGCTGAATATTTTCAATTACGATGGATGCAGTAGTAAAATCGCTTGAAAGCGACTCCTTTAAAACAATTTGATCTATCGCTTCAGGAATAATTTGATGAACTTCACCAACAATCTTTGAATAAGGAAGTAGTACAGTGTCATCCTCCTCCAAGCTTCTGTAAGAAATCAGTTCTGCTGGCCTAGTCAATTGTTCCTGATCTTCTAATGTCTGATCCTGCGTGTAAAAATGATCAGAAGCATCAACAGTCTTTTTGAATGGCTCGTTTGCATCCCCAGAATCAAATAGACCACTCCTTTCTGGTACTTTGTACTCCTCCAGAGGCACTCTGTCACCTAGAAAAGAAGAGTCGTCAGAAGGTATCTCTACTGGTATTTCTGGTGACAGCGTTATTCTTGCTGTAAGAGAGTCATCTTCCTGTTTAACATGAAAAGCATCTATTGTTATTTCTTTTGTTAGACCATCCTGTACTATAGTACATGCAGCAATTGCAGAGATTTTATCAGAATCGTCTGGAGTAAGTTCTTTTTCTATTTTGCATTGTACTTGATGCAGAGTTGGATCATCAAAAAGTGCATTTCTATCTTCATGTTCATACGACTCAAACATTAAATCCCCTGTCTTCATTCTTTGATCATCAACATCTTGTATTTTTGGAACCTCATCAATCTGGGAATCAACTTTCAAATAAGAATCAGTAGCAAAATCTACAGATCCTGCAACAGGAACAGACACTGTGGTTTTATCTGGAAGATGCTGAATTTGATCAACAACTTCTGTCACTTCCTCACTTGGAGCTTGCACCTTTGGCAAAATCGAATCCAATTTGTCATCTTCATATGGCTTCTCGGGCATCATATATTCTTGCACAAGCGTAATATCAGATGGTAAATAAGTCTGATCTACAGTTTGATCACCTACATCAATTACAGCATCAGGTCTTGGTATGATGATATCACTTACTGAAATTTCTTGACTTGTAGCATCCAAAATCGGTTGAACGAATTTATCTTCCTTAACTTTCTGAGAAATCGTCACTATCTCTTCTTCCACCACTTGATCTGATTTATCTGCCTTTGTTTCATGTTTTAATTTCTCTTCTGCTGAATTAAACATCAAAGATCTATCAGTTGGAATGTACTCTTCATCACCAGTCTCTTTCTGGCCTGGTGTGTATAGATGTTCCTCTATGGGAATATTTCTCCTCTCACTCTCGTAATCTTCATAAACTGCTCCAACATGTGGTAGAATAACTCTAGTTCCATCTGGTAACACTGACGACTGCAGACTCTGTAATGCATCAACATCCACTATGTCGACACCTGTTAATATTTTCGTTTCATCTGCTTCTTTTTCAGATATCTTCTTTTTCAAATCTGAACCAGCCTCTTTCGCTTCACGTTTGACTTTCTCCTCCTCAGAGTCAAACATAAAAGTTCTGTCTACTGGAATGTACTTCTCTTGAGACACTGAATTCTCAACAAACAAATTTTCATCACGTTTCTTTTGATAATCGACATGAGGATGTTCCAGAATTGCAGGACCATGAACCCTAATCGCAGATTCTTCAACATCCGTGTCACCTATCACAATAAATGAGTCAACATCGGTAGTGGAAGTTTCCATTCCAGGAGTTTCAAACAGCTTTTTCTCAGGAATGTGACTAGCTTCAGAAACAATATCATCTGCAGCCTCCTTTAGAAGTTGACGTACATTTTGATCATCTGAACTGGACACCAATGTTCCACTATCAGGAATCTCTTGAGTAATTACATCAGCATGTGGTAAATGTATTGATAAATCTTTATCTAATTTATCAGATTCTTTGTCACAAACTTTCTTGCTGGACTGCACTCTTTGCTCATCTACCTCAACAACAGCAGATGATATTTTCTGTTCAAACACATCAGTAGTTGCAGAAAATTTTTGCGATGTACCGTCATCATAACTAATTTGTTCTGGCTCTGATGGAATATCAAGCATGACAAATTCATCTTCATCTTGTACTATATGCGATACAGTAGTATCAATTTCCTTTGTATCATCTAGTTTCTTTGACGGAGAATCAAACATTAATTCTCTATCGAGTGGAATGTATGGTTCTTCAACAACGGTTACTTGTTCATCTGGTTGTCTGACCGTTTCCAGTGGGTTGAGTAGCTCTACTTCATCCAGAGTCTTCACTTCCTTGCCCATGCTTGCAATTTGTGTGATGACAACCTTTCTTTCCCACGTTCCATCAAACAGCTCTCTCTCAGCGACTAATTCAACTGGTGCAGATATCTCTGCCAACTTTAAGTTACTAACTTCCGGGAGAATTTCTAAAATTCGAATATCGATTTCAGTATACAAAAGCTTCTGGCTTACTTCTGAAGTTTCAACACCATCTAGATCCATAATGCTGATCAATTCTCTAACATGTTTCATTGTTGTTGTACTTTTCTGTACCTTGACACCATCGAGTCTAACATACTCCTCTGCACTGGAATCCTTGATAAGCTGAATGTCTCCTGAGAGCGACCTTCGAGAAAGCACCGGTTGTGCTAAAGGCTTAGCAATGAAATCTTTTGGAAGAGATCCTAAACTAGTCTCTACTGAATCAGGAGTAATATGATCGTCAGACACAACATCATCACGATTATATTCCTGTCTTGCTGACTCCTCTGAAAGTAAAGACACTTGCTGGATTGGCTCTGCAGAAAACTGAACTTTCTGCTGATCTGGAACTTCACTATCCACACTCTTCCAAACACATGGCTCCACACGCGTATGCCGCGTCTTTTTCTTCTGCCACACTCCATTTGATAAAATATCACCCTGCTCAGACTCAGATGTCTTAGAAACACCGTCTTTCCCAAACTCAACATCTTGTACCCCGGGGGCAGTTTCAAAAATATCCTCGTCAATCTCAATCCCCAGAACTACATCGCGGAATGCTGTATCAATAGTTTCTTCATTCTGTTTTGTGACATCAGTAAAGGTCTGAACATGTGTTACAGTAGTAGTAGTGATGCGTATTTTTGAACCGTCATCTCCAATTTTATTCTGAGTTTCTTTTTCTGAATACTTCTGAACCTCTCCAGCAATTGATTCAACGATTGTTCCCTTTACTTGTTTTTGCAAAGGATCATCAAACAACGACACTCGATCAACTGATTCAAATGGCTCCTCTCCCAATTTTTCTTTTTCAAATATAGTTTCAGGAAATCCAGGTTCTTCTAAACTAACTCGCCGAGCCAATAAATCCTGATCTGCCAATCTCGATATTTCTACAGTGGCTGGATCATGCAGGTGTTCTCTCTCAAGAGGTATTGATGGAATTATTCCCAATGCCAATCTCTGCATTACTACAGGATCATGAGCAAAACTCTTTTCCCATAATAACTGAATCTCCGATGTATCCTCTATCTTAGTTATGGTCGTAGTTCGAATAGATCTGCGCAACCACCGTCCATCTGGAAGATAAACCTCGTCTTCAGATGCTGTTGACACTTCCTTGTGAACATCTTTGTCATTTTCATCAACTACACCTAGGCCAATCCTCAAGATCTCTTCGTCCACTTCAGTTCCAATCAAACGCTCAATAATTTCCTCAGTGTCTACTTCTATTTTCTTTGCTCCCTTTTTGGCTTTACGCCCATCAGACTTCTTGACAGTAACACGAACTAAAGCAACATGATTTGTCTCTGTAATGGCTCTATTAACTTTCGTTCCATCCGGCTCAACATAATTTTCCTCTCTGAAAGACTTTCTGAGTTTGTCACTTGGATCATAAATTGAGCTCATCTCATCAGGTCTTGGTGAGACTGGACTACTCACTAAATTCAATTGTGTATCTTCATATGCAGGAGGCGTGTCTAATATTTCCATTCCAGTTAATGATGCTGGTTTCTTTTCATCAATCGAGGTAGTTATTTTTAATGAACTAGTTTGCAATTCAAGTTGTTCCTGTGGTGATGCTGGCGTTATCTGAAGGGAAACTTTATCAAGTTTCTTTGTAAAAGAAGTCAGATGAACTCTCTTCTTAAGCCAGCTTCCATCAGCAAGCACAACTTCATCTTCCACATTTACTGTTGATGTAGAAACAACATCCTCAGCAGTGGTACTAGTCACATCCGGAGCAATTTCTACAACCTCCTCACTAATCTCAGAGCCCACAAGAGTTTCAATCCTCTCAGTACTCTCAGATTTTGATTGCTTCCCTTTGCTGCCAGATTTTCTACCCGTTTGTTGTACAGGAACTATTGATATCCTTACATGATTCGTTCTTGTTATGGTTTTGTTTACTTTTGTTCCATCAGGCTTGGTATAACCCTCCTCAGCTATGCTTGGTCTGAGTTCAATACCTAAATCTTCTGATTTTACTTTTTCCACTGGCATGAGAAGTTCCCCTGGTACAATTTTAGTATCAGTCAGTAAATTTTCTTCTTCTAATTCTATTTCTTTGTGACGTGGGACCTTTGCGACTAAATCTTCAGGAGCCTCAATAACCTTAATTTTTTCATACACTGTCAGATTAATTATCTTCTTCACCCAGCTACCATCAGGCAATGTTACCACATCCTCAGCCGCAACTGTTTTTATACATTTCACATCTTTATCATCACGATTCAAAACATCTGGAGCAATTTCTATCACATTCTCTTCTACATCTGTCCCAATCAATTTTTCTGGTTTTGATTCCACTTTCTTGCCTTTGCCTTTTTTAGGCTTGGAAACTTCCTTTGCAGGTTGAATGTGTTGAATTTCTATTATAATTTTCTCAACAATTGTACCATCAGGCTTGACATAGTTTTCTTTAATAATGTTTTCTCTTTCAATGGTAGCCACCCCTGCAGTGTCTTTAGTTTTTATCGCTAAGTCCAACACTTTCTTATCTTTATCAGTCATATCTGGACTATCATATAATACTGTACGATCTACAGTCTCATCAATTAAAGCAGCACTTTGATGTGTCTCTACTGGAATCATACTTTTGGAAATAAGCTCAAATTCTTTTTCTATACCAAGATCCATCTTATCATCAGTCATTTGAGCAGGCTCAATTGACTCACTGACTCTCCCAGTTGGTTTTATCACAGTTAAACAAATGGTTCGCTTCAGCCAGCTACCATCTGGTAGAATCGACTCTTCTGTTCTCGTTGACTTTTCTGAATTAATATTTCTACCAGTTAAAATATCAGCTCCTGGACAAATTTCCACTACGTCTTCCTCTATTTCTGTTCCTACTAACTGTTCACATTCTTCTGTTGGCTCCTTCTTATCAACTACTGATGGCTTAATATGTTTAATTTCAGTAATTATTTTTCGTACAGAAGTGCCGTCATCTGTTATAAAATTTTCTTCTCTTACGCTTCGTCTAAGTACAGGTGCAATTTCTTCCTGAACATCTTCAGTGAGTTTCTCCACTGGTTTTATCACAGATAAATGAATGGTATGCTTTATCCAGCTACCATCAGGAGCAATTGTTTCCTCTGTTTTTGTACTCTTATGAGAGTTAATGCTCTTAATGTCCAAAATCTCAGCACCTGGGGAAACTTCAACCACGTCTTCATCTATCTCTGTCCCTATCAATTGCTCCGGTTCTTCACCTTCTTTCGCTTTATGATCTCGTCTAAAAGTTATCACTGGTTTGATATGTTGTATTGTAGTGATGATTTTCCGTACAGATGTGCCGTCATCCTTCACTAAATGTTCTTCTCGAACAGTTTGACGTTGTTCCGGTACAAATATTTCCTTATCATCTGTAGGCAAAATCAACTCTTGTTCAGTGACATCGGTAATAATTTTCTCAACTGGTTTTATTAGAGTCAAATGAACAGTACGCTTTAACCAGCTACCATCCGGTAGAATTACATCATTGTCTGCTTTAGTCGTAGTTTTAGAATTAATGTTTTGTCCAGATAATATTTCAACCCCCGGCAAAACCTCTACAACATCTTCTTCTATCTCTGTCCCAATTAAGTGTTTGGGTTCAGCATTTTTTCTCGTGTTAGTGCCACTTGAAATTCTCGCAGGCCTGATATGTTGTGTTTCAGTTATGATTCTTCTAACCATTGTTCCATCATCTTTTACTGTGTTCTCTTCTCGCACACTTCGATGAAGCTCTGGTACAATATTCTCTTCACTGCTTTCAAGTTCTTTAGTTTCTACTGGAGAAATTGGTAATCTAGTAGCATCATCAAACATCAAGATTCTATCTTCTGTGATGTATGGATTTAAAGTATCGACAGCAAAAGCTGGTATAATGCAGGTTTCTCTGATTGTCTTCTTCAACCATGTGCCATCTGGAAGATCAATATTTTGTTCAATTATAAATGTCTTGCTTTGCGCGTCTTTCATGTCAACTTCGTTTACCTGTGGGGAGATTTCAGTTGTATCTTCTTCAACTTCCATTCCTATCAAAACTTCAACACTTTGAGGTTTTTGGAATCTCTCTATTTCATCTACAGTGGTGATAATCAACTTGATATGCTGTATTTCTGTGATGATTCTTTTTACTTTCGTACCATCCGGCTTCACAAAGTTTTCCTCCTTGACATTCCTCTGCAATTTAATTGCTTCCGGAACATCAACATCTTCCTTCTTTGGATGAATGGGCACTTCATCAACAGCCTCGTCCTTTTCAACAGTCATCAGCTGCTGTTCTTTTTTTCTTTCAGCAGAAACTGAAACTACTGGCTCGTCGTCTCGGTCAACTCTGAATGGACCTTTTCTAGGCTGCCCCGCCAAAAAGCCACCATAGATCACCTCCTCTGTAGCCCCTGCAGTTGGTTCACGAGCTTCTTCTCTTGTCGATGTAATGACTGTTGTGATGACTTTCTTTTTGAGCCAACTGCCATCTGGTAAAATGGAATCTTCTTCCTTTTCTGTTGTTTTGGAATGCAAATTTTTATCATGTAAATCAATCACATTTGGAGCAACTTCAGTAATTTTCTCCTCTACTTCTAATCCTACAACTTTCTCATCGATTTGTTTTCCTGTTGGCGACAGCCTCTGCAGCACAACATGCCATGTTTCTGTTATTACTCGCTGTACCTTTGTCAAATCTGGCTTAACGTAGCTGCTCTCTCTTGTACTCTTGCGAATCTCTACTTTTTCAGCATCAGGTTTTCCAATGACCTCAAAATCACTGGCACCTTCTAATAGCAATTTGTTCGGAGTAATAGTCCTTAACCAAATTCTTCGCTTCACCCAGCTCCCATCTGGTAAAACATCGTCACTCAATTGCTCCCCAATTTTCAAGTAAGCACTCTCCGAGTCCACTGATAAGCCAAGTGGCAGCTTCAATATATCTTCATCAATCTCAATCCCAACTTGTCTCTCCCCATCTCTCGACTCTATCACTATGCTGCCAATCTTTGTGATTTCCTTGAACTGCAGCATATGTCTCTTTGATGTAATTGTTCGTCTTACTGTGGATCCATCTTCAAGTACCTCGCTCTGGACGTCTACATCTGTCTTTACCTCTATTCCTCCCTCAATTAATTCAATCTTCTTATCGCTCTCACTGGCATCTAGACCAACTGTCTGTTCCTCAAATTTTCCTGCCTCAGGTGACGAAGCACCATTAACTGGAGCAACAAGTTTAGGTCCGCCTGTGAGATACCCACCAACCATCGTGAAGCCATCTGACACCTCCATCTTCTCTGACGTTCCATTCAGCGCCTCTGCTGATGAATTATCAGACCTCTGTCTATCTAACGCTCCATTCTGCTTGCCAACTTTGCTCTCTCTATTTAAACTCGTGTATCCACTCTCATTACCTGGAATCTTACGTTCTAACATCTTTGACTCTTTGATCAAACTTGTATATCCGCTTTCATATTCAGGTGACAATGACCGGTCACTAAACGACGAATGTCCCGCTAGCTCAAGGCGCGTCACTGCGTCTGAGGGCGCATCCTGAGATCTCGTTTGCTCGCTCGGTGTCTGGTCAAGGCGACGATGCCTTTTATGCTCGTGTGAAAGCTCTCGGTGCTTGGACGATGATTTGGACAACGGGGCCAGTGGGTCAAGGTTTGTAGGGGTAGTGGTGCGTTCATCACCAGAAGTAAAATTTTCTGGAAACACCGGGATAATGGTTTGTTTTTTTAAATTATGATTTTACTTAAATATTGTGTTCTCTATGCATTATATCATAATGCATAGAGGCATTGCAAAATAGTTAACAAATTATTGCTTACCTGATAAATAAGAAATTGTAAGAACATTGTCGTATCACTTATCATGCACCTAGACATCCCGTCATTTGTGATCTAATCGCTAAGTTTAGATCAATTTATAACAAATCTCTGGCTGCTCTTAGATCTTATAATTATTCTCATTCATCATAATCAAGAGGTTCCAAGCAAAAGATTTCATATAATAACCAATATACAGGATTAAGTTAAAATGTATCTCTTAAGAAAATTTCGATGTGTTAATATTCTAGCAACGGTTAAAATTCAAAGACACAAATGTTACTTTCAGCTGAAAATTATTATTTAAAAGGCATGAATATCTGAATATCAAAAAATGGAAAAAAACTTTGACTGAGACCAAAGAGAATAAAATGATAAGAAAGATAAAGATCTAAAACAAGTACAGATTAGAGAACACATGTAGAGAACACATGTAGACAACTACACAAAGCCCAGTACAAATAAATGAACCAAGACAGATAAACCAAGATATCGTAAATGAATGACATTAAACAGATGACTAAACCTGACAGGAACAAAATAAATAAGAATCACAGATATAATACCATCTGTAGTGAATTCATCTTCAGATGCCTTCCATCCCCCTCTCGTCTCCTCCCCTCTCTTAGAAATAACGACCCACTCTTCCTCTGTGATTGTTGTGTAGAGACAACGTCGTATTATGTCTACACGACGGATGCGTCGTAGTGCTGGCTCAAGACGACTCCTTGACTCCTCCTTACCCTTAGTGTGAACAAAGCGACGCAGCATCGACTCAGCTTGGTCTCTCACTACATCATGGTCAACCTGGACATAAGTAGCAGCAAATGAAAGACACTAATAATCTTAAATGTCAGTGTCTGTTTAACCGCCGAGGGACAATGTCGCAGAGGTCCCTCAGTATCAGGAAGACCACACACGCTCCACCCAAGCAGTGAGGACAAACCATCAACTGAGAGAGGAAACAATTTAGCCGGGAAATTAGTCAATAAAACAAAAATAGCAGTTTACAAGAAAGCAACAAATTTGGCATTAAAGAAAATATGCAAAAATATGCTTGACTCTGGAGGGAATGAATAAGAAGAAAACTAAACAGAAAGATGCACTATTATGATGAATCAGTTGTACTGAAGATAGACGCGATTTAGAAAGTAATAAAAGTTGAACAATTTAAGTTAAAAAGACTGTTTAAAAAGTAACAAAAGTACATTTGTTCAAATTTTAGAGCCATTACCTGAGTAGCGAGTATATCGGTCTCTCTGATTCGTACGTGCCTAGCAAGTGGCACCCAATCAGAGTCAAGCATGTCAGCCATCACTGGAATATGAAGCTCCTCTGCTGCCTTCTCATCCTCAACAGCTGAAAACAATTAACTTGTTCAATGTCATATCAGCACAAAAAGGTGACAAAAAGTGAACATGGTGTTGAGAAATTAAGAGATGAATGAGTAACTGATTAAGCTCTCATTAATGTATTTTAATTATTTATTATATATATTTATTATGTATTTATATGAGATTTTAGAGTTTGGTTGAGATTATGTTGTCACAAACTTCACTTTTATTTTAGTCCACTCACTGCATTAATTGAATCAACAATGAATCCTATTTTCCATTGATTCGACAATTACTCTAATTTTGTTATTAGCTTCTATCTTTTCCAGACATCTCGATCCAAACTACTTATTGATATGTGTCATTTTAAAATAAAGATTACAACCCATATTAAAAAAAGATATATCAGTCAACTAAAAGATTGAATAACAATCACCACTCAATTAATAAATCAAATAAATAAATGAATAAAGAGATAAGCAAGAAGGTTGACTGACTCCATGCTTCAGGTCCATCCAGCACTATCGTACTCTCTGCCTCCTCCATCAACTGATCCGGCAGAGTAACACTCAGATTACAAACAGCACCAACAGCCAACCCTGCAGACCCCTCATCTCTCACGAATGAGATCAGTCCGGTAGGGTCTCTGGAAGGATCCACTACGCGCACGGGGTAGGCAAGGCGATTTGTTTCAAAAGCTCTAAAGACCAGACGAAGTTGTTCATCTTTGTCTGTTTTGGGGATAGGTGCAAGGTTTCCGGACATTTCTAAATACTGAGCTTTGCCATCAAGAACCTAATAAAATGCAACATTTACTGCATTTTTACAAATATAACCCGCGGGTTATACAAGATTTTACATACCCCGCACATCTCCACCGCAGGTTATATTTGTGTGCGGGTAATCTACATTTGTTTTACACAAAAAAATCGGAGGGTTTTACACGCTTGCAGATTATATTTATAAAAATACAGTAATCCCAATATTTATATTTATAATTTAAACTTTAACTTCTTAAACTTCTACAAACTCTCTATTTAAATAGAGATATATTATAAGATATACATTCTTGCGCTTAATGTCACATCAGCATAAAAAGCTACTTGTAATAAATTGTAGACTACATGTGTAGATAGGGTGTTGCTCTTAATACAGTGCAGCAAATAACATTGTCTATTGCACTTATTATACAAATTATAATATATACAATAAAGGTATTAAAAATTAGCCGCGGGATAATGTTTATATTTCGTACCTCGACGTCCCTGCTGCGTGCCACTTCCACAAAATGTTCCTGGTTCTCCAGCGTCCTGTCCATCCTGTTATCAGTCGTACAGAAGACTCTCAGCTGACCCTTGCGAGGCCCTCGTCTCTTAGCAAACACAACAAACTTGGACATAAAAGGGACGACAATGATCTCTTTGTAAAGCTCTCCTGCCATAGACGTCACTTGACTCACTTCTGACGTGTCAATCAACCAAAACCTAAAAGCAATACAAAGCCTATTAATTGATGTCTTTATTTCATCAGTAAATTGATAGATAACAGACTAGAAACAGCAACAGAAAACTAAAATGAAAGCAGCATTAAACAATTTTTTCACACTGATTAGAGTGCTTGATTACAACATGTAGTTAACAGTGATAAACTATGCCAGGTTTTGTGAAGCTTGCATATCTAAACTAGTATAAACTTGCTTAGACTAGTTTAAACTAGTTTCAACTAATGTCACCAGTTTTAGCGCCTAATGTAATATAAGCTGTTTTTGCTTATTTGATAAGCAAAGCAGAAAATTATATAAAGCGTAATGCTAGGGCCGTATTAACAAATGGGAGAGAAACAAACCTAGCAGACACGGCTGTACTGAATGACAAAGTGTCTTGGCCCATAGTCAGGGGGGTGGAGCCTGTAATGTCCTCCCATTTAGCTGGGGACATGCCCTCTAAATAATTACAAATAAAAATTTAACAATTTAAGTAGAAGTTTAATTTAAAAATTAATAAAGCTGCTGAGTTTTACAACTTATTGTTTAAAGATACAACAGTGCAAATATACCTTTAAACTCTAGAAAGATGCATAAGCCATAACACACTCAAGTTATTAGTTTTTAGTTTGACAATAATCAGCATTCACAAAAATCAAACCAAAACCCATTGACTGCAAGTAAAGTGCTCAATCATTTCACCACATAGTA
The DNA here is from genome assembly GCA_034700105.1 of Oconnorella tubifera. NCBI lineage: Eukaryota > Metazoa > Annelida > Clitellata > Enchytraeida > Enchytraeidae > Oconnorella > Oconnorella tubifera. The sequence continues at coordinate 17,925 of JAQIXG010001240.1, forward strand.
TTGCAATAAAACATAAATATAATACATAATAAATTCAAGCAATCCGTCAAAACCACCCAGACTATTAAGTCTTAGGGTTGTGGCTGGATTTTAGTTAATATTAGGATTTAAGTTACGGTTAGTGCTAGAGCTAAGTTTATATTTAGTTACGATTACTAAATAAATGAACTTGGCCGTTTTGTTAAGGTACCTATACTTAAGCCACATAATGATAAACAAACAAAACTAACCAGTAAGACTACAAAGTAATCGTAAAGTGGGCGGAGCTTGCCCCGCTGTGACCCTCCTTGTCTGTATGGCATGACGAGTATTGACAGGTAGAGGAAGAGTGATGGTGATTGGACGATGGAACTTTCTCCTGCGCGGTTCTAGAGTGATGACAGGAGAGACAGACGCTCTGGTGGCGAGCACTCGACGTGTCAGATCTTCTGAGACAGGCTGAACCTTCAAGTATTGGAGCATTTCTTATTTACATCATTTCAAAAAGAGATATGATATGAGAGAGGGACTCATTAGGAGTCTGACACTTGCTGCACCCTTTAGTAAGACGCTTAAGACACCACCAATGATACATCAATCAATATCAATCAAACAAGCAAGTTTGACCGTCAAGGGACAATGTCGCAGACGTCCCTCAGTATCACTCAAGACCACACATGCTCCACCCAAGCAATGAGGACAAACCTTCAACTGAGAGAGAAAAACATTTAGCAGTGGAAAATCAGTCCATAACAAACAAAAAAATGATACCACCAATGATACCACAGATGATGCCACCAATGATATAACCAATGATACAACCAATGACACAACCAATGATACCGTTAACACGCTACCTGTAGATTGAGACGTATTTTCTTATTGAGTGCACTCTTGGGCACCACAGCCTCCACTTGGGGCACGACAGATGACCTAAGGACCGCCCCCTCTGCCCCTACAATGCTAGACTCTGCACGTACTGTAGACACAATGGCAAAGTACGTAGGAAAGTCTGTTGTCAGTATTCTCGTCACGCGACGCTGATACAACTCTTCTGCACTTTCTAGCGCTATCACAAAGATATATAGTTCTTTATTTAACGTCACATCAGCACAGATTGGGGAATAAAGTGATTTTAGACACAGCGCAGTAGAGACATTAATGAGCAGAAAATTGTATAATTATTAATCATATATTTATACAGACATGAGCACAGAAGAATGAAATATAACTTGAATATAATTTATTACAGATAAATACAGAACTAACTAAAGTGAAGATAATTACAGAACTAACTAAAGTGCTAATTAAAAGGCTAATTAAAAACTAATTAAAGAGAAGCTAATTAAAGAATGACTAATTAAGTAGTATCACACATGATGTGACCTACCCTCAAAGCTTCCGTCCAGTGCCTTGCTAAGTGCACCCACAGTAGAGACCACATTATGCTCTCTCCATGTCACTCCGTCCTCACTTCTCATGATGGTGATGTCTCTCTCACTGCCTCTCATTGATGCGTAGTGGGGGATCTCTATGATCACAGGCCTAACACAAAAACGTCACATTAGCACAGTTTAGTATATCTAGTTTTCTAGTTAATAACTTAATGTCACATCAGCACAGTTTAGAGTATCTAGTTAATAGCTTAACACAAATTTAGTCCATTTAGTTAATAGACTAACGTCACATCAGCACAATTTCATCAGCATTTCACAGCAGCAGCAAGTACATGAAGTAAATAATTTCCTATTTAAAACATCAAATTATTACCTCTTATCAATTATACTTGTAAATAAAATAATTTGGTCTAATAAAAACAGCCGTACCCGTCAAACTTAGCCCCCGGTGGGCCCATCTTAAGGACCCTACTGGCCAGGGCCTCTCCCTCCATCAGTGGGGGAGGGTTGGGTAGCTTGTCCTTCTTGACCAGCTTGCAGGTGACCCTGGTTGGCTGACAGGCTCTGTTGGGAGGCACGATGATACGTACACCAGAGTGGCGCCAGCCTCTCTTGGCTCCACCACGAGCATCAACCATAAAGGACACCAGGAAACTAGAGAAGTCACATCAGCACAAACGAGGTTATTTAGTAGTGACTAGAGAAGTAAATATATGTTGTGACTATAGAATAAAAAAGTCAAGTTTGATTGCATGTTGCTTAATGTCACATCAGCACAAATGCGTCTATTTACTGATGCGTTATAAACTGTCTGTGAATAAATCAAGGGATGAGTGAACATTTCACTCTCTGACAGCGACACAGCAGAGCAGTAATTTTTCTATTTAAGAGTGACGTGGGGGCAGGCAAGTGCCAAGTATAAAACATTAAGTGTTAGCAATAAAAACTCGCACAAAAAGATTAGAAAAAGAAATGCTCGGTATAAGGGTACATCACAAAGAAAGCCTTGCTCTGTAAAAATATACATCAAGATCAGCTCAAAAGCATGCTCACTACAAGAGTACATGACTTACCCAGAATGCACTGGATTCCTATCCAGTGTAGCATTATCACTTAGACTGCTATCAGACAGCATGCCACTATAGGATGACGATTCAAAAAGTCTCGAGTCAGGCTCTGACATAGCGGACTCTGCCCCACCCATCCCCCCCAGTCTAGACGACCCCCCCACTGAGCCCATGTCAGGCATCAAGGCACCCCCAGGAGACCTACGATCAAAGGAGGATGGCATGGTGGCGTAGAGGGGGGGTGAGGAGAGACGGGAGGGTGTGAGAGGGGTGGTGGACATTGCACGTAAGGAAGAGTCTTCCTCCTGTCAACAAAATAATCCTTACATGTGTGGAATACTAACAAGAAATATCATATAACAAGAAAGTTTAATAATATGACATCATCATCATCGTCGTCGTCGTCGTCGTCATCATCATCATCATCATCATCATTTTTATCATTGACTGAATTAATCATAATTTAAACTATAAAGACTGTATACTAGTTTATAACATCTTCTATCAACAACATTTGATCAATTTATAACATATATCAGCCCAATTACTTTGCAGCCCAAAGTTACTTTGGGCTGCAGCCTTTTCTTACTGACAGCCTATGCTGACAACATAGAAAGGCATATCAATATATCAGATTTTATAACTACATAACTACTAATGTAAAATACAACATATGAACTATTGTATAAGCAGTATGTTAGATAAGAAAGATAAAATATATACATAGAGAATATACATACAACAAAGCTATACTTATACACATATATAGAGAAAATACATGCAACAAAGTTGCATGTATATTCTCTATATATACATACATAGAGAATACACATACAACAAAGTTGTAATATTTAACAATAGAATTTGATCCAACAAGATCGAAATCAAATTATAAATCACATGATCTCATTTAATTTATACTAAAAATAAATTGCCAGTAACTTAGGAACAACTCCCCCCCACACAATATCTTCTAACTTTTAACTTGTCAAACTGATTTTATTTGTTATACTTGTTTAAACTAACAATACAATTAATATTTTATTCTTATTCTTGTTTTTATGCTTCAATTTAATATTTGCTGCATTTATTCTGTTGTTATGAGAGCTATATTTATACTTGTTTTATTCTGTCCTATTGTCTCATTATATTGCATTCAATCTAGGACAATTTTCATCATAGACTCACTTGTATATTAATATAATAGTACTTATAATAATACCACTAATAATAATAATAATATTAATAGTAATAATAATAAATCCTTACCATAGCTATAGACTAGAGGAGCATTTAGCAGCGAAATGAGTTTAAAATGAACTTACAACATTTATTCAAAACACGAAATATCCTTTTTATTCAAAGCATGGACCTATGTGACAACAATCAATCTTGCAGTAATCCTCTCAAATAGAATAATTGTTAACAGGGGGGAGGGCAAATTCATTTATTGGCCACCTATTATAAGGCTTCATAATATTTAATTTATCTACTCAGAATTAGAACTAAGGTTAGATTTAGGGTTAAGGGGAGAGGGTGAGAAGGTTAGTGTATATAACAAAATGTCTCAGCAGACACACGATATAAAAACTGAGTAAATGAAAAGTCATCATAGAATCATTTTATACTCAACTTTTTTATTCCTGAAATTATTTATAATTTTTTACATTATTTATTATTGTATAATTATTTCACTTTATTCTTAAGTTAATTAATTTAAAATAGATTTTCTGAATAATTACTTTCTCCACTAAAATCAAATCCGACTCAAAAGTTGCATTTGTCAAAACTTCTCAAAATCAATAACATTGGCAGATTTTGTACATAAAAACTCAGAAATTGAATTGATATTTTTATATGCTCACAAACAAGACACAAGGGTCATGACCCCCCCCCCACACCCTGAGTTTTAGCAAGTGTCAATATTTAGAGTTGTTTACCGATAAAACGCTCAGTAATAACATGTATACTTTTTATAATAATATATAACACACTGTATATGATTGCAGTCTAGATAAGAGTGACTGACTTAAACACTTGACTTAAATGACTAATAGATAGAATATTAAAGGTTACATTCTTAATGTCTGTCTCTTTATATCACTACTTGTCTGTCTATCTGTCTGTCTGCATGTTTCTGTATCAGTACATATTATATAGCAAATCAGTCTGTCTGTCTGTCTGTCTTGCTCTATACATCACTATCTGTTTGTCAGTCTGTCCTGTTGTATGTATGCTTATATCATTGCATATATTCCTATATCTCCATATATCAGTATATAGTATACAGTCTAACTGTCTGTCTGTCTGTCGGTAAACCTGTATGTCTACTCAATCTGTCCGTCTGTCCATATGCTGCACATAACCCGCTGTCTGCATACATGTCTGTCTGTTTATGTACTTGAAAGCTGTCTGCATGTCTGTCTGTCTATCTGTAAGCATACACGTCTCTCTGACTGCGTGTCTGTCTGTGTCTCTCTGTCTGCCTGTCAATATAATTGCAAGCTGTCTGCATGCCTGTCTGTCTGTCTGCCTGCACTCATGTAAGTCATCTGTTCATTCTGAGATATACTGTCAATATATCTAGATCGTAAGATCATACAGCATTTCTTTAACCCATCAATGAAATATCTCTACCTATCTATCCACCTATCTATCCACATATCGATCTAGCTCTATTTATCTATCTCTCTGCCTATTTCTCCTTATCTCTCTCTCTCCTTATCTAATCTACACTTATTCAATATTACATTATACACATATATATTTCTCAGCCTACAACTAAAAGTCCACACAGTATATATATATACTATAAAACAACTCAAGGATCTATATGATACCAGTCTATATACTTCTACTGCTACAAGCAGCCCATTCAAGTCGTCCAGCCAACTATAGCAAATAAATTAAAGTCTTATATCAGATCCGCTTTATGATTAATGCTACTATTAGCAAACAGGCGCTCAATTATATCAACTTATAAACATAGGGAGCAGTAATTACTCAAACTAATATATACATA
>JAQIXG010001241.1:0-23383 GCA_034700105.1 Oconnorella tubifera
TAATAAATTAACCGTTAAATGCATAATTGTTATTAAAATTTATAATAAATTGTGCACCACGTTTTAAGACATAATTTTTTTTACATATGCTTATTTTCTACTTTTAGTCCATTTGAAGAACGTGGTTTTTTAAAAAAGTTTTTTTACAGATTTTATTTATATTTGTGACTATTAGTAGCTTGCATTCTTTGTAATTTACACGTTCTCAAGTTTATTGTTGACTTGTAGAGCTTAGAGTATACATAGAGTTACATTTCTAGGGCTTAGAGTTATAGAGTTAAATTTCTAATTCATTATTTATTTGTAAAATTTAAAAGAATGCCTAAATTGTCAAATTGTTTTATATTTCAGACTGAGTCATATATGACATTTACAGTCAGATCAAATTTCTACGTACCAACTATTAATTACTTGGTATGTATTTATTATTATTATTTATTACTATTCCTTATTATTGTATTATCTGTAATTGCACTAAATTAAAAATTACTAAAATATATTATAACTTCTTATATGCTAATGTGATGTTAAGTAACAAATACAGTAATTCATTGATTTTTTTTTATACAACTTTTTTATTTCTAAATGTCTCTTAGAGCCTATTTAATTATTTCTTATATTATTATTTTATGTAGTATATTATTTCTGTTTCTATTTGCCTGAACAGATATTAAATATTTAAATATAAAAAATATACCAATAATGATTAATGTATTAAATTGTCACAATTCTAGATATCCGCTGGAGGACGTATATTGCTGGGTAGTCAGCTTGTAATGAATGCAAAACAGAAAACATTTGCCGTCGCCTTATCCAGACAGATGGCACCATCAGCCCATATACTCGCTTACTGCATCAAAAATGGTGAAGTCATCACCGACTCTATCAGTTTCTTCATCAGAGACACGAGGCTTAAACAAGTCAGAATTACTGTATTTAATATTGTAGAAGTCGTTAACTTGATTAGTTCTTGTACTGAGAATAAATAAATTGAGGCTAATTATTAAATATGGTTCTTTAAGTTGAGAATTAATTTCATCAAGAAACAGATTACAGACGCTCTGGATAAAACATGTTGCCAAATTATGAGAATAGACCAAAAATAATAACTTAAAACTAAATTACATTTAATGTTAAAATTAAATTCAAGTGTTGTCTTGCGCGATTAGATGTTTATGTAGTTACTATTTAATTAAATATCTTATAAGGTGTCTGATTCATAATTAATTTAGCAATTTACCCATGGCTTGATTTCTTCATATATAATTTAAGTTGCTGTATTGGTTTTCTAAAATATACAGTGTATTTTGTTGGTTTTTTAATGAAATGTATTGATAGTATTTTATTTTCATTCTTTCAGCCAACTATTGTTATGAACTACGGTAAAGACTTTCAGAGAGATACACTTGAGATCTTAGCAAGGGGGCCGCCAGGTGGCTATGTCTTTGTCAGTGCTGTAGATTATGAATTTCTCATCAGAGGCGCTTTGCCTTTCATCAGTGAACAAGACGTTTGTAACTTTCTTCTCAAATTTAGTTTAAGTGGGAAATTCATGAGAAAAATCTGTATGTTTTAGTGATTATCCTAATTAGTAATAAGAAATTTAAAAATATCATGACTGATTTATAAATATTTATGACTGATTCATTCTAAAGTCTTATCACTAACTTTAGAATGTTAACTTTTTTAAAATGAGCTTTTGTATTGCGGTGACTAAGACTTGACTTGTATTTTTCTTGAATGTGATGACTTTAGGTGGTGCAAGAATTGCTGACATACGACAGTTTGGCTCATGGTCCATATCAGCACACTTGGTGGTTGAATAATTATCTTTGGGAATGGTCTGTTTTCTTTCCTGCAGCAGACACCGGCATGGATACCAACACCACTGTCAATGTAATATATTAGAATAACTATATTTTGATTAAGGTTACATAGACTGATAAAGAAAATAGGCTTGAATAAAGTATATGAATTTCTCTAGTGAGGAAATCAGTATTATTTCAGTAAATAAGATTACATTCATGTAGTACATTATGAAACAATGGTATATATAATCTATCAGCGAGAATAGTTTTATTATGTAAAGAGTATTATTTGTTTGTTGAATTGAACATTTTACTGACAAATCTCATCACCATATTTATCCCTGATTAGAATCAATGATAAAATATTGTACAAGAATGCAGTAAAAAGAAAGATTTCTTTATCTTAATTTACATGGTTATCATCTTCATTTGTAATGCTGTAGAACAAAATTGTATGTCAATTTCTTAACATGTGAAATACGTAAAGTTGAATTTTTTTATTCTAAAAATATAACTGGTAATTTCAGGCTGCTGGATTGATCATTATGAGTGATGCCAATATTACTATTAGACAAGGTAATGTTGCTTTGACCATTTTAAATTTGTGCACATTGTTTTATCTGTATTACTTATTATGTATAACAAAGTCTTTATTCAGCGTTTCTATTATTGAGTGAATTTACAATTTTTGAATGATTATTTTAAGGCTTTGTTTCCTCATTGAGTTATTAACTCTTAAATTAAATATTGATTCAACGGCTATTTTATATTTTGATTTTTTGTGATTTTGAATTTTGTAGTTACTCTCTAACTGAATTAATGACTCAACCGGCTTCTAGTTTGAGAGCAAGGGGGGGGGTTTAAATATATTGACAACTTTTATTTTGCATAAATTTTATAAGGAAAAATTTATAAAAATATTGCTGTGCCCTGTTTTGTAGAAAAATGAGAGGGGTTAAATACCTCATTGCCTCTATTCGTTATGACATTAAATGTTTTTCTGTTGCTATTAATAAGAAAAATTAATATTTTTATATATATTGAATGTGATGTTGTTTTCCAGATTATTCTCCTTGTAATAGATCCCTTGGTCTGGGTATTTGTCCCATGGCTTATCAGTGCTATGAACTAAGTAGAGCGTGTGATGGCATCTTTGATTGTAATGATGGATATGATGAAATTGCATGTAAATAGTATTTCTTTACTTTTTTGCATCATGCTTGTTTGTAATTTTATTGTCTGTAATTTAATGGTTAAGTTTTATGCACAGTTCTTGTTGATTAAAATTAGTTGAAGCGTTGTGTAATTGTCTTTTGCTTCTAAAGGAAAATTATTTAGTGATATGTGTTAGCAGTTGCATGCTCTTATAGATATTATTTGGATTTTATATTCATAGGTCACAATACTTCTAAATAATCTACACAAATACTAAATTAAACTATATTAATTATTCTTTAGTTCTGATGTTATGTTTAACAACATTTTAAAATAATAATGACTTATTAGTCAGTTATAAAAACAGTTTGAAAACAATATGAAATTCTGAATTTTCTATTTGCGGGATTTCTGTTATTTTGCTAAAAATTATAAATAATTGACTTTTTACTAGTTTACTGGTAATTTAAACTATTTTATTCATTCTATTGCAATTTTTTAGGTCCATTACCACTTGACCAGCGATACAGTCGCAGGCCGAATGAATTGTATACTTTGTTCTGGAACAGCCGCTTTAAGGACGACTGGACACCATTTTGGCAACAAACTTATATTAAGTAAGATTTCTAAGATTTATATTATCAACTTCAGAATAAATTGTTTCTGATTCGTTAGGATATTAATAGTTTATCATTATTCAGGCATTTCTGAATTGGTCTATAATTATCTAGATAGAGATTTTAATCATTCTAAAATAAGCTGGTCATATAAGTTGATTATATAGTTTGTAATTTTTTATAGTATGGTTAAATTTCATTCTAGTAAAGATATTTTAAGATTTTAAAAGACTTTATAATTAAGGCTTAAGACTTAATTAATTGATATTACATTTAATTTTAAATACCATATTCTAATTAATATTTAATGAATTTTTCAATACTGTCAAATTTGCGACTTATTTTAAATAAGTAATTCAAAATCATATTAATTTTTTAACAACAAAACGAATGTTTTAGACAAGTTGGTCAGGGTGAGATGAGGATACAACAGGATGAGTTGATGGACCCCTTGGTTATTGGTGGTTTCTTTATGCATCCTGATGAAGGATTCTCAATTTGTAATGACTGGATTCAGGTGATGCATCTGCAGAAATATTTCTAAATAATTACCCTTAAATTTAGACTTTTAAATACCACTCAATTATCTTTCTTTGCATAATATGTTGCACCGAAAATAGGCCTATATTAATTCTGTTTGCAAGCAGACTGCATTTATTATACTCTAATACTTTCTATTATTTTTTATTTGACAATAAAAATAATGAAAATGCGGGATTCTTTTATTATAGTATATCTCTTTTATTTATCTGTTTCTGTTTTAAGGTTTAACGACTATAATGAAAATTGCTTTAACTGTCTCAAATTTGACTATCTTTAAACAACTTCTTCACAACATTAAATTCTCCTTTTATGCTCGCTTCTTAGTTATAATATTTTCTATTATCTTTATTTCGTAACAGTAAAATATAAAGCTTCTTATTTTCTTTGTAGCACGATACGACTCGCTTGTTTTTTGTGACGGTAGAAAGTCCCGATGCAATTCGTCGCGGTGAGCAAGTTGGCTTGCGATTGGATATCTACAACTATTGGGATCAGGATCTAGAAGTGCGTACACTCAATCATTTATTACAATTAATTATTAAGAAATGAATCGATGTAGTAATTCTTATATAACTTTGTTAGATGGTTATAGATTTTCTATTTCTTATCATTAGTCTAAATCTAATTAGATAATCTAGATAATCTAAAATTTTATTTTACATTAGAGTATTATTCTGTAGAATTATTTGGCATTTCGTAAATTAATGAATGAAAAAAAACTTTCACTGTAGCAGTAATGTTATTATAAATTTATGATTTAGATGCTAAAGATATACGATGTATGCAATTTCTGCATACATCGTAAATTTTATGTTCATTCAGTAATTAATAAATGTAATGGTAAAAATTAGTAAATGGTTTAGGAGCTATAGCGAGTACATTTTGAAACTTTTGTTATTGTTGATTGAATTTTTTGTTCCTTCTTGCAGCCATTGACAATGTTTTTAAAATGTCTAACCAGTGCATATTTGAATCTTTTAATGAGCAGAAGACCAATCCTATTTCTAGTAATGGCTTTTTCTTAATGCGATTTTATTTTACTTCAGATCTTGGTTCTATTGCACGGTGATCCCAGTTACAGATTCATCATTGTAGAAGACTTTGGTTACGTTGTCTCTTATGCACCTCGTACATTTCAAGGAGATGTTCAGACCATGGTTTCGGTACGATGATTTTTATCATTTTTCTAGTCATATGGTTGTAATATTTCCATTTTAATTCGTATCAATTGATGAAATAGATCTGATTATATCACAATTTATATTTATACAATAAATAGAAATAAATATTATGGTGGCATACACTAAACAAAGACTATTATTTAAATCAATTGTATGCTTGATTTTGGCACAGATTGGATTCATGACACATTATTCAAAAGTTTAGTAAACTTTTGTGAATTATTGCAATTAAATGCATTTATTGTCCAATGATTGCAGATAAAAGGTGGTCAGACGGCCACTTATTTGATGCTGCCCATTGTGCCTGTCATTGAGAAAGGTGATTTGTTGGTTCGTATTTCTACATTTAGCAGTCAACGTATTGACTATGAAGAAGTTTCCATTACTGTCACGGTATGCTGATGGTTTTTATTTTTTATTACATTTTGTTCCTGTAGCAAATTATGATTATAAATGAAAGTTCTGTACAGCTTTGAAACATGTCATTCAGTTGTAAATTCATAGGGTGGCAGTGGTGCAACATAGGCGATTGTAACAAAGTTACAAAAGAATATTTGTGACTTTTTTACTGTTTAAAGTAAGTAGGAAAGTAGAAAATAGTTTGTAATATCAACAGAAACTTCCAACTTTTAATATAGTTAAATCATTTTGTAAATTACTATTTGACCAACAATTAAAATAAGTTTCTGTTACTTTTTGAAATATGATGTAATTAAATTTAGAATTTTTTTGAAATAAGATTTAATCAAATGTAGAATTAGTTAATCGATATAATACACTGTCGTATTTAGTTTGTTTGAAATTCAAATATTAGACTAGTAGTCTAGTAAGGCATCTACTCTCTTGATAATTAATGGCAATTACAGTTTAAAACACAACTCTGCTTTACAATTGATATTTCAAATATTTAATAAAAAAACATACTGGAAGAGAGTGATAAAAAATCGACCATTCATTTTATATAGTATTCTACCAGAATTTAAATAATTTAAAAATGTTGAATTATTTTTAAAGTATGATGGTGTTATTGGACGTATTCGTCACACTCCATATCTCATTGATCTCGTCAATTCCGGCTCTCTCATTATCCCAGATTTGAAGATCAACATCTCTGAAAGATTCGTAGATCCAGGCACTCGTGATTTACTGTACATTCCATATTCAAACGAGGCTACATTATATGTCTATGGTTTGTGCAGATTTTTCTATCTTGTTTTGAGTAGAAACTTTTGATTTTATAGACAAAATAACTCGGCCTAGGAACGGTAAAAATCAGACAAATATATAAGAATTACTAAAGAAAATCGAGTTAAGTAATTGAGAATGCAATTGAACTATAACCTGTTCATCTTCTTTTAATCCTTTCATCTAGAATATCACCCCTGTACAATTTATTTTCAAGTGTATAAATATAATAATTCAATATAATTTGAGATAAACTCAAGCTCTTGAACTTGTTTTTGTCTGTAGGTGACATGGTGTCTCCTGGCATATTTGCTGATCATTTGAACGCTGAGAATACAGCGTACTCTTATCATGACTCGGCTGAAGGGTACATCTTTGAGTTTGCTGTAAATCTTCAGACTTTGAACTATCTGCAAACACTGCATCTGCTCAATGATGATGATCTCAGTCGAACTCTTAATTACATGCAGACTAGTATGACTTGCTATTTAATGTATATTACATGCAGACTAGTATGACTTGCTAGTTAATGTATATTATAAAGACTATGACTTTATATTTAATGTATATTACGATATCTGATCTGTAAACTGTCTGCAATATTTCGTCTACAGACAATTGGTCTACCAACTTTTGGTCTACTGCAATATTATGGTTATGTTTGGAGCTAGGCTTAAAGTTAATGCTAGTTTAAGAGCTAGGATTAGGACTTTGGTTAGGGTTTGGGTAGACCAAATTTCGGTAGAAGTAGTGTCGTTGACTAAAGACTAATGTATCTTTTACAAATCTTTAATGATTGTAAATATTCATGCTTGATTATTATTTAGTCTAATTTTTATCAATATAAATATTTCACTCGTTTGTTAATAGTTTTAGCTCGGCAGTTAGCATATATGCAAGATGACGGATCATTTAAAATGTTTCGAAGATCCACTTCAGCATGTGTTCGGTATCTATTTTTGGAACTTTTTCTCTCTTTTTAAATTATATGGCTTTTAACTGCGCTACGGTAATTCACTGTTAAGAAAATGAGAATAAAGCATATTTTTTGTCATAGTACAATTTTAAATATTTGTCTTTTTTAATCAGTAGTTGAATTTTTTACATCTTAATCTTTCATATGAAATCATTATTGCTCATCACTGAAAGTTTACAACAAAAGCATATTTGAAAAATTATCAATAGAACGTTCACAACTTTTATGGCATTTAAACTCCAGACATAAGTTCTTTAAAGACGCACAGAGAGACAGACACACAGAGAGACAAACAGAGAGATTTAAATGTAATAACTTTTTAAATATATTTGTCAACTTAAGGAGTATTGCGGTTGCAAAAAAGGAAAGTGAAAGTTGCAATTTTTATAGAATTATTATAAAATTCTATTTATTGATATTTCAAATATATCTATATAAAAGTATATTTAATAATTATAGATGCATATAATTCTAGATTGACCTCTTTGGTATTGAAGTCTCTACACAATGCGTTGATAAGTCAATGGGCTGAGACAGTCTACGTTGATGTTGAGATATTGAATCAGATGGCCATGTGGCTGACAACACAGCAAAACGCAGACGGAGCTTTTGTTGAAACGGCAGACAATTATTACGATAGATCTTTCTGGGTACAATAATTTATTTGTCTGATAAGTTTCTCATACAAATATATTAGTTAAAGCTAGAACATGATGGTGTTATATATATTAGTTTTTTTATTGGTTTTTTAAATGTTTGTCCTTATTGTAAGGATATAATTTATTTGCATTGATATCTAAGACATAATGTAAATAAGAAATTTTGTACTTGATAGTTGTATTTTACATCAATTTTTATTCATTGGATATATTCTAATTAATTTATCCAGACATATTATTGCTTATTCTATGAACTATTTTACATAAATAATAACATTTTTAGGATGCATTTTTTTAAGCTTTTATGAAAGGTCCTGGAGAGATTGCATTGAGCAAAAAATAGCTTTGAATTGCATTGTTTGTTTAAAAATTGTACTTTTATCAGTTTCATATATAATAATATTGAGGACCAAACCTAAACGCTTAAACTGATATTGTTTGTTATTAGCCTAATTCTACAGATAGCAATAACAACACTTATACTTTACACATCGCTACAACAGCTCATGTTGTTATCTCTCTTGCTCTATCAACACGTCTCACAGGGGTATGTATTCATTTGACAGATTTTAAGTTTCCTTTAATGTGTAATATATTACTTTCATTCTCATTTAAGGAATCGCTCTGATTACTGCCTTGCATCTAAAACTAATTTGTTATGTTTTATAAAATAAATTAATGTATTAATGCACAATTATTTACAAGTACTTCAATTTTATCTTATGATACAGTATTGATCGGATGTTTATCTGATATTTTATAGTCTTGTATATTTGTTCAATTTAATTGAGCTGCCATGATGTTGATAGGCACAACAATCATTATAGACATGCATGTACTTGTTTATAAACAATTTGTATTATGATTTGTATTGTTAGGACATTTATTATTATATATTAAATTATGACTCTAGAATCAGATTATATAATTATTTTTAAGCAAATTTATGGGATATTTATATAAATGTATACAGTATATTCATTTATAAGATATGTATATTGACTTTCTAAGTAAATAAATTCTATTTTTGATTCTTGTAGGACGCCAAACAGCGTAGCGATAGAGCCATGACGGCTGGGTCAAATTATTTGGCAAGTAAACTTGGTCTGATCACTGATCCCTTCCAAATGACTATCACTTCGTACGCGTTACAAGTGACGCAGCATAAGGATCGTGACACAGCCTATAATCTCATGAAGGGCTTGCAGCTACAGGGTAAGCTTTCTAAACACTAAATTATATTCTCAAATTTGTTTGCATTGAAGTTATAATTGCAATAAGAGCAATTTGAATAATTTACAATTCATTCAGAGTAGTAGTTAATAATAAAGGAAACTGCTCACAAGTGCATGAATAATGAATTGAAATCTTACTCTGGCCGTTTTAGAATTTAAAAGTTGAAAATGTTAAAAGCACAAAAATACTAACAATAATTTATTTTAGGTGTATTATTCTCAAGTTACTGAAAATCATGTGATTCTCTCTCACAGTACCATATAGGCCAGGTGTCTGATTGCATGGGGCATAGTGCAGTGTACCATTTATTTAACCAATATCTCCGTATTTTTTAGAACACAGTTCAGTATTTTTTACTTTTTTGTAGAAAAAACATTCCGGAATATAACCATTACAAACTCGTCTTCACAATACCAAAATCTTTCTGTTGTATTTTAGATCAATATGTTTACTGGGCTCAGGCACCAATCGCCGCTAATCCATCCGAGAGAATCAACAACGTAGAGTTCCAGTACGAGAGACAGTTTATTCCCAACGTTGGCTACGCTGTCAGCGCAACATCGTACGCTATGCTTTGTTACTTGGCTCATAACGAGTTTGCTGCTGCGCTGCCTATTATGAAGTTTATCGTTAGTCAACATAATCACCTCATGGGCTGGTCATCCACTACGGTATGAATTGTCAAGTTTTTTCTTACTGGTTGAGTTCTTGATTGGATTGTAATCTTTTTCGATTAATACTTGATTGTTTCTGAGTGCTGAGTGTATATTTGGCAGGGGAAGTTTTTCAAAAAGATCTTGATCTCAAGTCTTAATATTGATTTTTTACCTTTTAAGACTCCTAATTAAACATTGCAGTGATATTTGGATAAACTGAATTTAATTATTTTAGTGTTCGAATTGTTTCAGATATTTTATAATTGATTATTATTTCTAATAATTTGAATGATAATTAATTTCTAGGATACTCTTCTTGCTCTTGAAGCTCTGACTGAGTTTTCTTACAGGTGACTATTCGATAGTTTGTTTAAAATTTAATTTAGCTTATTCATTAATATTTTAACAATTAATTTTAAGTTTTTCAAGTCAGCTGTATGATGAAATTTTATTTATGTTTACAAATGAAGACAATGAAGACAATGTTACACTAATTAAGGTACTGCTTCGGTTGAATTTCTTTCATGACTCTTTGTATACCGACTCTTTTTACATGACAATATGTACACTGAGTTTCGTAAATCTATATTTGTCTACTTCAAATTTTTGTGGAAAATGCCAACCGTAAACCTAATCTTGTCCCTAACTCTGACCCCGTAACCCTTACTCTAACTCTTTTCTTGTTCTTAATAGACGGATTATTGATGTACGAAAAGTTATTTATTTTTCACTAGCAACTGATTATTTTTGAACAGAGAAACAAATCGTGATTTTTACAATCTTCAGTTGGAGTTTGCCTGTTCTCAAAACTCTAGTTTCTACGAAATCGTTAAATTGAATAAAACCAACTTTGCAGATTTGTTCACTTTTAAGGTACGTTGTCATTTATTGCAGTTTCTTCCTTTGATCGTTTAATATTTTTTTAGATAATAAAACAAATAATTCAGACAGTTTATGAAATGTGATTTATTTGCATTTGTGCAGTTTGCGTATTTGCTAAAATAGCGTTATCTTTGATAACGCAATAAAATTGATAATGATATTAATATTTAAATTAAAGGTTTCTCCAGCTTATGGCCAAATAAAGACTAGAGCCACTGGAACTGGTTACGCTATGGTTGCTGTAAGTCATCCAATTATAGTTTGATAATAATTTAATAATTTACTTAATAATATACTTAGCGAGTAAGACTTATTTTCAGTTGAGAATAAAGTGAGTGTGTTTTGATGATAAACCTAGTATTATATTTCTATCTTTTTAGATATTATCTTATTTTTTTTCATTACTTTAATTTGCAGGTACTTATATACTGAAAACAATTTAAATATTACTAAACTATAAATCAAATCAAAGTCACTACCAATTATTATACCTATTGTAATTACATACTGAAGCATTCTAGTGAATTACCTAAGAGTCAAAAGATGTTTTATTAAATTACGTTTGTAATAATAGAAATTTATATTAGACAAGTAATAAATAATGAAGAGAAGAAATTATATATTATTGTCACAATGTTATCAGTCTCAACACTGTGCTATTGATTTTCACTCTGTAGATGGACACAACGGTACATTTGGAAAAGCCGTATCAAGTTGAAAACATAGGACCGCTGTATAATTCTTTTAGTATAGTACTGGACTCACAGAGATTCTGGGGCCGCAATGCTTCCCATATGGAAATGAACGTGTGTTTCAAGTAAGATTGTACTTTCTTTGTTAAATTATATTTATTTCTGAAACATTTATTTATTTCATATTATATTTTATCTAAAGAAGACCTCAGTGATGCAATAAACGGGTCACTATGAAACTAAAAACTTTATTAGCATTATAAATGTTATAAATTATCCTTTTGTTGATTTTATTCATGCGAGTATTTTTGCATATTTTGTATATTGCGTTTATAGCAATTGATAAAAAATTTGTGTGTTTTTTAAGAACAGAGAATTATTATTAAATATTAAAAACAGAAATTAAAATGATTGTTTTTATTTCAGATGGCTTAGAACAGACTTGGCTCCAGTCAGTGGGATGGCTAATGTGATTGTTGAAATACCGACCGGCTACATAGTCAGTCGTGATACAATTGAATGGATGTATGCGGCAGGCTTTGTAGCTCTCAAACGTGTACAGTTCTATAACCAAAAACTTGTGACCTTCTTTGAATATGTAAGTTTTAGTTATATATCGGTTGATGGATATGAATAATTATCAAGTTTGAAATTGATAATTTATTTTACACTTAAATTGCAATTTACAAAACAGTAGTAAAAATATACATAGTGCAAAATTTTCTACTTTACTTGCAGACATTAAAAGGCCATCACACATTTTAATATTTTAAGCTTGATTTGTATTAATCCTCTTTGTACATTCGTCTATATACTTATAATTTATTAATGTTTAGATCTGTTACTGGATCATAGCCTAATAATAGTTTAAAGGTCAAAGATTAAAAGTCACTGTTTAAAGATCTAAGTGAAAGTTTTTTGAATATTTTAAAATGTGCCATACAACGTTACTTTTGCATGCAGGTTGGACCAAATAACACGTGCTTTAGTTTTGTTGCTGATCGATGGTTTCCGGTTGCTAACACATCTATCGCTCATCTACTTATGATACAGGAGTATTCTGAAACAGGTTTAAACCGGATTCATTTCACTTTTTATTTTCATTATTGCACTCGTAAATATAATATATACATATTGTTTGTTTAGTTAATGTTTAATATAAATAAATAGTTATTAAAAGTGACAGATTGAGTTATTTACAGAAGAAATCTAAACCTAAGCAAATATGCTTCGGCTGAACACTTTGGACTGGAAGGGTTTAAGGGGAGGGGATAAATAGTTTTGAAGAGTGGATAAATCCTTTACATTTTCAGCTGACAATTGTTTGTACTTTCTTGTAGAACGAATACATACTCTTTACTATATCTTCACAAAGATTCAAAATCTGTACAAATTATAATAATCCTGTAATACAAAAACATTGACTGAAAAGTAACGTGAAATAGAAATCCCAGTCTTTTTATTCATCTTTTAACTCCGTTACTAATCTTTGTAATCATTATTATTAACAGGTCTTCAGAAACTGAGTGCATACAACGCGTTCACTCTCTTCCAACTTCATATTTGTCAGGTTTGCGGATCATTCCAGTGTCCTTACTGCCAGTACTACAACAGTGCGCGTAAATCTATGACGTCACCGATATTGACTTTCTATCTGTTCGCTTCGCTAGCTGCGGTTTTTTTCGCCAGACGATATTCGAACGGACGTTTTTTTTCACAGATATTCAATATGAAATAACTGTGATTCGAACTAAACGCGTTTAGTTTTAGTATAAAAGAGAACTGTGTGTGTAATATTTGATCTGCTATTTTCTGTGGAGATCGGACTGCTTATTCAGCTAGAATTGTGGAGATAATTTGGTACAAATAATATTTTAAAGTTATTGATGAACTGTTGTATAGAGGATATTAATAATATGAGACACGGCACATGTTCTAGTGTAAAAAGTAACTATTATGAAGCAACATTGACAGATTACTGATATAGCTTGTCACGGGTTAACATCTCAGTGAATTAAAGAAATTACATTTTTCAAGACTTGTAATGCTAAAATATTTAATTTAAAATAGTGCTACCATACAACACCATGTTCGTAAGGTGTTTCTTATGAATGGGCATTGCGCTGTGTATGTGATCGAATAGACATAAGTGCGCAAGCATTGATCAGGTTTACTAGTACATTGCCTGTATTTTACGTGTATTTTATAACAAGCTGTTGCATCTGTCAATTTGTGTTAATAAAATAAAATATTATTGAATTGTTATCATCATATATGATGCGACAGATCATTAGTATCTTGAATATATTTAATTGAAGTGATTCAGATTGTTAGGGAGAACAAAAATCTGACAACCATTCTTGACTGAATATTGTAAGATCTTGTTGAAAAAGTTTTCTTCGTATTCTTAATTAGGAATATTAATTCCCTGACGCGTTGCTGCTTAAAATTAATATAGAATGTAAAAATATAAACTGTATTATATGATCTCTGTTCATAAATGCTGTAATGCAGATTTGCAAACAAAACTCAGATGTTACTGATTCAATGTAGTTTGCATATCAAATTTTAGGTAGATAAGTAATAAACCAATATATTTTATCGTAATTAACTTTTATTTCGAATCAATAGGATTTTTTGTTGTCATTATAAAATAATATATTCATACTAATATACTAATATATCAGATCAAACAACTGTTTGCGTACAAAATATCTTCTGTTGACAGTTAAACTGAGGCACAAGTTATCAGTTACGTTAAATTTCATCAACCATGACCGCAATAATATTACAGTTGAAGAAATCACGTTTTGATTTCTTAAATTTAAGAGTGTTTAATATAAAGTTCTGATGACTTAAGATCTTGATTCTTTTTATAAATTGTGTTTTAAGGTTTATGTAAATAGCTTATAATTATACAAGGCTCATATTATAAGATAATTGATATTGGATGGACTCTTTATTGCTTTTACTTTACAAAAGAGAGATTGCTTCGTTTACTATATGAATCCGTCTTTTCATTGATTCATAGTGCAAACAAAATATTCATGTTTATTTGTTAATCAGCTAAAACTTGATTGTAATAATATATCTGCCGTAGGACCTACGTTTATCGGAAGTTTTCTGAAAATATTATTATATTTCAATATATATTTACTTTTTTAAAATAAATATAAGTAAATGAAGTTCATTTTTCCGGTTTGCTTCATTTAATACAAAAGTTTTACTTCTGTACGTTTTATTTATATTGTAGTATATTGAGTTACACAATAATTGGTAATTCATTCAATAATATTCAGTGATCAATAATTCAATAATTGAATAATTCAGTATAAATAGTCTTCTTCACTTGATTTCGATTTCCCATTGCAGTAAGATACTTATTGTAATTTCTAAGTTGTTATAAATGAAAACCTACTGTTGTATTTTTAAGCAATATGTGCAGCTTGTTGTATCCATAGATAAAAAAAACGGTTAGTTAAAATTTCTTTGTGATAAGGGATTGAAATGCAGTTTTAGATTTTTTGTATTGATGTATTGATATGTTAATTAAAGAGAAAGGAACATACAATTCTTTGAATATAAATATATTTAAATTTATAATATATTTAATCAACGCATAATTGCGCATAATTGTTAAAAGTTTAATCATTATAATCTTTATATATCAAAAGCAGATGAAATGTTTTTTTAGCCTAGTTTCATATATAGATTAACATTGAGTTACTGGATATCATTTTATTTATTAACCATTCTTAGTGTTATATATTCGTAGATTTTGTGTAAGAATAACTCTTATAACAAAATTATGTCGACATGAAGTATGATTCTTTTTTGGAAGCAATTCAGTTTACATATTAATTTTGTGTTAAGCATAAATATAAAAATATTTGGTATAAATTATAATTTCCCAAAGTACATAAACGCAAATCTTATCATGCATATGCTGTGATCTTATTGAAGATTTTTCTTATTGAGAGATCTGTGAATCTGTAATTTAATTCTAGATCTGTTATCTTTCATTGTAATAATATAAATTTAAAGCTGATTTAATTAATAAATGTACCAATTTTGCCTTCTTATTCTTCTTGTGTCTATCAAATGAATAAGCTTGAATATCGTTATAAAATGACTCGTGTACTGTTAGCAGTATCGTATTATCAAAAATTTCTAAAATTTTCACGGCTATTTAAAAAAAATATTTGTGATTAAATAAATTGTCCATATTTGAAATTTAAGTTTTGTTATTAAATTGTTTGAAAATTACATTCTATCAATATAAAAAATAATGACATAGTAACATATATTCTCTAAATTCAAGAGTGGATTAATAATAATAAGCCTACCGTTATATATAAATGCAGACCGCAATATATCCTAAATAAGTTATACTGCCAGGTATAGGCTATATATGATATGTATATATAACTTTTTATTAGAATAAAATGTACTAATAAAAGTATCATAATCAAGTATGAGTATCAAGTTACGATTACACGGACAAATCGACGCATTTTTTAATATTCAGATTTCATATGGGGCGGGGGATTTCCCTTTCACGGATAAAATCAATTCAAGCTTTATAATCTTGCTTATGGATATTTTGAAAGCTGAAATGACGTCTCTGGATTTTTGTAGGTTAATTAAATTTTTAAGTCGTAACAACTAACAATATACGTGTTTGTGCTGATGCGACATTAACAACGAATAAAAATCTTCATTTGGCTTTTATTCCTGTAATTGTCCTTCACTTCTTGATTGAGTCGGCTTCGCTGAACATGTTTACTAAATTCAGCGAACTGTTGGCGTATTTTTGAGAGGTCTAAATAAATAATATATTTCGTAATAACAATTATGGTTATAAAGTTCCGAACGCACTACACTAAACCTAATGATGATAATTCATTGAATTCAATGGGTGACTCATTATATTTAAGTGCAGATAGTTCAATAACAAAACTTTTCTATATGTAAAAATTCGTCTCACAGTTAAGAGTTAGTAATTGCGAATAGGAAGAACATTGTTTAACAATTAAATAGGCCTAAAATAGAGACATTTAAGGACAATAATCCCCTATAATTAAAGGCCCTTCCAGAATGACAAACTTTAGATCAAATGTAAACTTTATATTAATCAACGTAATGTCGTAATTTAACTAACTAATTAGTAAGCGTATACTACTCTTATGAAATATGACAACAACAGGACTATTATAGAGCCACGTCCGAATAAAAACTCGTGTGTAAATTACAGTGTAAACTTGCTAAAAAATATAGTTA
Source organism: Oconnorella tubifera (assembly GCA_034700105.1). NCBI lineage: Eukaryota > Metazoa > Annelida > Clitellata > Enchytraeida > Enchytraeidae > Oconnorella > Oconnorella tubifera. The sequence continues at coordinate 16,871 of JAQIXG010001241.1, forward strand.
CCGAGTGAATTCTTTTTAAATTATGGACAGTAACTAGAAACTCGTTAAATTAATGTTCCCAAAATGTCAGTCATCTAGTAATTAACTTTAAAAACGAAGCGGTATTACCGGCCGGGTAATTCTATAAGTTTTGAAATTATCATCCGGTTCGCAGAATTTTTGTTCACATTATTATGTTGTTTAAATGACACAGTCAAGTATTAGAAACATAAACTGTGGCAAGCAATCGCCCTAATTATATTTTTTTAAATTAAATATATACAAAATATATGAGACATATCTTTCGTAAAATAACACACAATAATATACATAAACGATATAAATATTACATCGCACCAGCTCTCCTTGAGTCCATCTCATTTCTAAGTGTATGTTTATAATTATATTTCTTTATATATATATCACTAATAAAGGTGCTTATACAGACTTTCAGTTATATTTTAGTCTAAAAATGCCCTCCATAAATGATATTTCTGATGATTCACCCGTATTAGAATTAGATCGTGTAGTAGTCAACAGGTTTTTTTGACGATTCAGCGAGCGTCCAGAAATAGGTAGGATAATGTAGGCTCAGGCTGTTAGTCGAAACGTTTATATAATAATGTAAATTATAACGAGGTTAATAACTTAAAATGAACAAAAAGTTTGTATTAACACTAAAGTCTGTATACTTTAGTGACATAGCATAGTACGTCTATTGACATCTAGTTTTATAACCCATACACACGTTTATTTATTACAAATGATTTAAATTCTTTTAACTGTACATAAATGAATTTTACGCTTAGGAAATAATTAAAATAATTAAGTTTAACGTCATGGATAACCGTATTTTAAATGAACGATGTCTCGCGTATTGTCATTTAAGCATTTTACAGCAGGTGTAGTGATTTATTCAGCGGATTTCGAACCTGAAACTGTTACGTTATTAGAGTTCTGCGCTCTAACTTTTCGCTTTTAGGAACGAAACTTATTGGCTATGATCTATTGACTTATTTCTTTATTTTTTATACAAATTTTGTTCCCCGTCTATCCTCCGTCATCGACAAAATAGGATCTAATGGCTGTTGTTTAGATTACACAGTGCACACAATATGTCTAATTATCCATTACTCAGCTTCATTATAATACTGATTTCTACATTACAGGCTCATTAAATACATTGTTTAATCTAAACTAGTATCTTATCACCATACTGACAGTTCGTATTGAAAAACAACTGAAAGAGATTGGATTCATTTCATTGGATTATATATCTAGTACTATTTCTATAGGCAACTAGCCTATAATACTAACATCGTCGTCATGCCACGGTTAGAAGAGAATTGTAGACCTTTTTTTATCTGTTAACGTTTTTATATTTAATTATTATTATCATAATACGTCAATGATATTCTGATATGATAATTATAGTATGGATACATTAATGCATATTTCAGTTTTTAAGCTTTTCGATATCAAATGGATTTAACTAATATTTTAAATTTACAATATCTTTTATCGACACGTGGTTATTCATTTTAAACAATCGGTCTAAATGTGTACCGGTAAGCAAAATGAATGAAATTGAGATCTTCTTTTTAGTCTTTTGAAGTTATTGAATTGATTTATTTTTATAATCGGTTCTTACAAATGTAATTCTATTTAAACGACTTATTACTACACCCGCTCTCTGCTGCCCTCATACGTAAGAAGTAGACCTACATGGCTAGCTGGTTTATGAAAATCCTGTGATACCTTAAGTTTTATAGCATTGTTGATAAATATTTGACATTTAGCCTTCTTCGATCGCTTTCTGAATTGAGCACTGGCAGTGCAAACACAAATTCAGATAGTCTAATATTACGTAGAGGCACTTTAAATCTACAATAAGTTGTATTGTGTTTTTTTTATAGCAGCACGCATGCATAATTTATTCCTATAGCTAATAGACACTTTAGCTTTTAACAGGAATCATATTACGATCAAAATGATTCGTTTGATCGCCTTAATTTGTTAGCCTGTATAATAATTATATTATTAGTAGGTCTATATAGTTAAATGTTATGAATGATAATCTTGGCAATGTCATCCAGCTTAATAATCTGGCATGTGTGAGTGTTATTTTGTTGTTGTTAGTTTAACTATGTGACCCGACTCTCAATTCAGCTTTCAACATTTTACCATAATCAATTAGATTAATTAAATGAAAGCCTGTATAATACAAAGACGTAATGCCTACATGATACAAGATATATAACATAAAGACTTTTAATGAATGACTAGTGCGCCTGATCAATTCATATCTTTGTAGGTACCCGACTGACTGCCGCAATCGTCTTTCACTGAACGCCGACTGGGAGAACATCTACAACATGATGCATCCACGACGAGGCAAGTTTCTTCTCTTAAATAACATAGACTTTGAAGTCCATCTTAATTTGGAAAACAGAAGAGGCTCAGAAGTTGACGCTGATAATCTTATGTCAGTTTTTCGAGGGCTGGGGTTTGAGGTGCTTCAGAAGGATAATCTTACAGCTATGGAAATGCTGGAAGAAGTAATGAAAGGTTTGTCAGCTTCTCATTCAGTTGTTTTATATGCATCTTATGTAAATGATAAAACTGCTTTATTTAAAATATAGCACAAGTTAGTAAAGTACAATACTGACAATTTGTTACCATTCTAAGTAGTTTGTGATTGTTTGATTATAAGGTTTTAATCAGACAATTAGTACAACTAACCTATATACTTAGTTGCAATCAGTAATTAGCTCCAGTTCTGACATTATTATCATTCTTATTATTAGCATTATTATTAATTATTGTTATGTTATCTAGTTATATTTAACCAATTCTATCAGTGTACTAATATTAGTGTCTAATTTTAATTTATATCAGTTGATACAAGATTCTATTTTACATAAACGATAATTAATGCAAAAAATGCAGCAAATGGTCTAAATCATTTTATTAAGTTTTCTTTGACTTACAAATGTTATATTTTAGTTTCGGCTAAGAGTCACAAAGATGCGGATTGTTTTGTCATGGCTGTGCTGAGTCATGGAGACGACGGCTTAGTATTCGGAACAGACGAGGCAATTAGAATAGAAAAACTAATCGAACCACTCAAGGGAAATAAATGTAAAAGTCTCATTGGGAAGCCAAAACTTTTCTTTATTCAGGTTCTCTAATTATGCAAACTTTGACATTTATTCATTGTCTATTTTCTGATTGAAAATTGATAAAATAATTTAGTTTGCTTCCTCTCCCGAAAATTATATTATTAAGTGTGATCATTTAATTTTTTGTTCTTCAGGCGTGCAGGGGAAATGAATTTGATGAAGGGGTTGACCTTCCAGATGGAGAATATGAGGATGATAATCCAAAGTCAGATAAAAGGAAAAATTTAGAAGATGAAAAAGCATTCAGGATTCCACTGGAAGCGGATTTTTTCTATGCATACAGCACACCTCCTGGTCAGTTTTTATACTATATTTAATTATTGGAATAAAAATCTCAATTGTAGTCACAGTCAGTGTTATATAATTGTAACTAATCCTTTATTATTTGCTAAGGAAATTATTTACTTTTATTTTACTGGCAACTTAATAAATTTAGAATTATATTAGCTGTGGTGGGAGAAAATGAATGTAATTGCTCTTTTAAACTAATAATTATAGTAGCGATGCAATTTTATTAAAGGAATTTTGCTTTTATTTTACTCTAGATAAAAAAAAGAAGCTTATACTTCACTGAAATATTGAACTCTTATGTTAATTTTTATATAATAAAATTACCTTCCCAAAAGTTGAATTAAAAAAAGAACACGAAGGGGACGAATATGTTTAATACCATATCAAACACTGTTGAAATTGGTATCAATATAAATGTTACTTTCTTGCAGGTCATTTTGCGTTTAGAAATGCCCTGAAAGGGGCTTGGTTTATTCAAGCCATCACGAAAGTATTCAGTGAATATGGATCACGCTTGGAAATCAACCAGCTGATGACGAGGGTTAACCGCGCTGTGGCCTATGATTTCGAATCCGCTTCCAAAGTCAAAGCGCACAGTCGTAAAAAACAAGTTTCATCCGTAGTGTCAATGCTAACCAAAGAATTATATTTTCCCATTAAATAATGATCTTAAAAATAGTTAATTTCTCTTAATATGTACAATTTGTTAATTTTCTGTCGTATATGAAAATATATTTATTCAAAAACTTCCATTATGATCAACCCTTTTAGTAATAATTGCAAATATCGATACATTTGTGCAATTGCAATATACTGTACAGAAAAACAAGGTTTATAAACCTATAACGTTCAACTTCCCGAGCCTCATTAGTTACTGACTCGTTAGTTATTATATTAATTTCAAGACGCTTTAAATATCAAAAATTATTAGCGTCTCACAAAACGTTTTAGTAATTATAAAGTGACTTATAAATCCCTATTTACCTTGCGGTAAATAAGATTTAATATGTTATCGTCATTTAATAAAGTTAATAAAGTTTAATAAAGCTTTATTTGCTTATTATTTTTAGTACAATAATCTCTAATAAAGCTTTATTTGCTTATTATCTTTAGTACAATCTCTAATTTCACTATAGAAGCCCTATATAAGTTTTTGTACAATTTAGCAAAGAGGGCCTAATATCTGACTAGCATTGCTAATACTGACTAGCACTGCTCTCTCGCTTTTATATAGCTTAAAATGCATCGGCAGAGTCTGCAGACTCAGGAGGACCCGGAGTTTTCAGACACAGGAGTTTGGTGACTCCGAGTACTCGGAAATGCTCTGAATTGCAATTCTAGGTTCGAATCTCGGTTAAAACTAAAGTTAAAATACAAAGTTATAAAAATTATGTATATCATCTTAAAATTAAAGAATAACTTCATCTCGTGACTGTTGACTTATAAATAAAGCTTTTTTTCAATATGTATATTATATATCAGTTAACCTCTAAATATAAGACAATCGAAAATGCTAACAGGGGCTAGTTACAGTGAAATCACGGACGTAAACTGATCCCCCCCCCCCTCTAAAATGTTTATAAAAAGTCATAACCGTAACAAAAACAAATTTATATTTCTAGATGTGACCAAGCCTCAAAGAACAAAATTATATAAAAGAAAGATCTCAGATTTTTTTAATTTAGACTGATGACCTTCTTTTATTTTTTATTATTTTAGGTTATAACTTATATCAATATTTTGGTCTTCAATTACATGTATTTGATTTCTAAATACATGCATCCAACGCAACAAAAATTGCACTGCATAGAACTTCGTTACCTCTTGGAGACTTGAGAACCCTGGCGGGTGACAGGTCCGCCAACACAGCTTAATCCGCCCCTGTATATGTGAATAAACTGATAAACGGTATTTGTCCTGGATGTCCATAACGGGTTTACACATTTCAACAGTGTCATTGAAGGGGGGTGGGAGGGTATTGGGGCCCGGTGTGTGTGGGGGGGGGGGGGGTTAATCAACATGAATGGCACCACACGGCCTCTGGACGACGATATTTACAATTTTACAGTAACTGTATACTTTGCAAGGTTCGCTGAACTTTGACTCTACTGCTAGCTGGCCTATTATTTATACTGAGCTTCCATTGACGTCGTAACTTGACGTTGGCTGCAAAACACAGGCTAATAATAATATATAAGTTCTATATAGTTCATTAGAACTAGCATACAAGTTAGTGAGCATACGAGCGACAGGAGCATTCAAACTTTTACTAGACTTGTATATGTAACAAAAACTGTTAAAATTTCATATTATCAACATTTGTATCGAAGAAAAAATTGTTAGTTTGCAAGAAAATGGCTCGTCAGAATTTTCACGCTGAATCAGAAGCGGCTTTGAATAAACAAATAAACATTGAGCTTCATGCGCACTATGTTTACCTGTCAATGGTAAGAATGATTATTATTGCTGCTTAATTCTTTACATTGAAAATTTTGTGTTTATAGGTGAATAAATCATTTATTTTAATTAATTAACTAAAACGCGTTTAATTGTAATTACAATTCGATTCTATTTTTCACAATGCGCTTGAAAGTTAAAACTTAATAAGCAGCCAATGTGAATCTACTTCAGGTAACAGGAGGAATAAAGTCGGGGGGGGGGGGGGGACTTGTCATTTGCCTTCTTTTTAGAACAGTAGTTTACGAAATAAAAAATTCTGTCGAGTCTTTTTTGGATGTCCGTGTTTGTTCTTAAATCATGAGTTCACTTCAATATAGACCCTATTTTTATATTTGTTTCGTCATTATAATAACTCGTATTCATTTTTAAGTATTAGCCCACTCTGACTATTAATGGCGGATCGATAATAGTAAGCAATTTTATGAAACAATGAGAATCACATTAAATACTCTTTCAACTGTTTTTGTGTAGTACAGTTATATGAAATTCACATGTGATCTATTTGATGATAAACAGAATTAGTTGACTGTGATGGTTTAGTTTAAAGTGTAAAGTCCTTGTGGTACATCAAGTCTTTACTCTTCAGATCATTCTGCTCTAC
>JAQIXG010001242.1:0-23378 GCA_034700105.1 Oconnorella tubifera
GTTGTTTTTATATTATTTAATATAAATATTTTAATATTTATGAATATATATACTATTTTATTAGGGTTAAGATTAGGGTTAGGGTATTTGTGATTATTTTTATATTCTGCATAAAAAGTAACCTAGCCGTAATTCAGCCCGATTAAATAACAGTACTTTTAGTATATTATTTATTTGTAGGCCTATTTGTTAGCGTTATTATTTTAAATTATTTGTAATTTATTAATGTCTAGTAATTACCAATTAATAATTACTAATTATTCTTAATACATAATTGATCTATTATGTATTAATTGTTAATACATAATTAGTTAGATATTATCAAGAGCGATGAATGCTAAAGATTGATTAACATGCATTCATTAATTAGGTTAATTTTGCCAAAAGTTATGTATTTGCTAAATTAGTAACTTTATATTACACAGATGAAGATGTATTCAAGGTTCATGCAGTGCAGACTGAAAAGCGTCATTAAATCTGTGCAACGTTTTAATTCGTACGAATCGAGTATGTTATTAGTATTGTTTTATACACACGATTTTACTTGATTCCTTAAACTGCGAAACTGTGCGTACTTAAACTGTATAAAGAGTTTTGACTTATTGGTGGAGTGCCGAGTTTGAAACTGATAGGTTCCGGATTTGAATTTCATAGTGCTCAATATTTCATTAGCAATTTGCTTATATGTTAGTTATATCCAAGACATCATTCATAAACTATATTTGTTATCTTAAATTGTTTAATACTGTCGTACTTTCTATTTAATATTGCGTATATGATCTTGATTTATGATTTACTATAATATTTATGATCTATTCCCATTTATAGCTGTAATTATTACATTTTCTATTCTACAGTTTCAAAGAGCACCTCTACTTTTCAAACTAATCATGACATTACCCCATCTCTCTGTTCTTCAATCAATCCATCTACCCAACAACTTTACTCTCGTCTCAATAAACTTTCGCTAGATCACTCAATCAACCACGAATACATCCTTCCTTCCTTTTACAAAACCACCAACGCATCAATCCTCGACTCTATCGATCAAAACAAAGTCTTTCATCTGCCTACTTTCATAAATCCAGAAAAAACCACACCGCCCTCCCAAATCATTCTCCCTCTTACGGATCCTAACCCTATCCAACAAAATTTTAATCCGGCGATTAAAAAACACGCAGGCCAGATGTCTATCGTAAGGATAAGACGTAAAAAAATGAAAAAACATCAACGTAGGAGACTTGCTAAAAGAATGAGGTTCCTTAATCGTAAGTTACGAGCAATAAAGATGAAAAAGAAGGAGAAGAAGTTACAAGACTATGAGAATCGTATAAAGAAATGGGCGCTGGAGTTTGATATGAATAAAGCGATAGATGAACACATGGTGAAGGGGAGGGAGGCAGGCTGGGGGATTGATATACTGGCTGAGAGAGCGCAAAAAAAGGTAGCCGGAATGTCAGTGGGGAATAGTAGCAAATCGGATAAATAGTTTTGTTAAATTAAAAAAGAACAGTGAAATATTAACTGGAAAATAAATGATCGTTTTGTTTCATTTTATTTGTAATATGAAGTAGAATACAAATTTTGAAACTACGAAGACTTTAAGTAAGTCAACGAATCATATGTTGAGAATATACAGTATTCTGTTTAAATTTAGAATGAAATTTATATTATTTCAATATATTGTTATCAATTGTAATTCAGAAATTCATTAGCAATATAAACACAAAATATATTAATAGAAACAATATTTAAAAATGATATTACTATGTTGTTATTCAATATTACTATGGGCCCTACTACAAGAAACTATTACTGGATACCTTTACTTTAAAAATATATAATCTATACATGATAGTACTTTTCTACATAAAGTATAATTTCATTATCGATATTAACTCTTAGTCAGTGAATAAATAATAATTCTAACAATAGATATAATAGATATATTTATTATATGCGATTGTCACTCAATAAAAATATTAATTCTATAACATTAAACACAATTTAATGCCCCCTCCCACCCAATGATACAAAGGATATTTTAAAAGCGAATCTAGTTTTATCCGTAAACAAAAATGAAAAAAACAGTTTGATAAAGAATTATTAAATATTACGAGTAAAATTCAATTAGCAAAGATAAAGATGAGATCACAGTTAAGTAAAGGCTAGATATTTGTTCAGTATCCTATGCGTATAGTATACATACCAATGATGCTATTAAATACAGTAATTTCATAAGGTCTCGGGGAATAATTATAAATTTATAAAAAATTAGATTGAGCTAAGATCCTGATATATATTTATTGCAAAATACAATACACAAACATCAATATGAAGCGATAAAAAAATACAAATAATAATAAATGCATTATCAATGCAAATATAATAATTACATATTACTACATATGTACAAATTTAATTCACTATACAAGAAAATGTAGAAGAAATATATGATTAGTCGTCAAATCGTTACAATTATTATATTATTAATGCTATGCGTCATGGCTATAACTATTACTACATAATATCATCGAGTTAATTCAAAAAAAGGATTATGTCTGAACAGCTAAATTTTAGAATATACGGAATAAAAGCTAAGTTCTCTTAACTCATAAAATCAAAGAGTTAAAGTTTTCTCTCTATTTCTACTTACAAATAAAAAATGACAATGGGCAGTTTTAAAGCATTCTAAACTATACAGGAAAGCGGTCAATAGCATATGTCATAGCATATGTTATAGCAAATGTCAGCTGAAGGGAAAGTGTTCATACACGGAGTGGATTCAAATAATTAATTGAAAGCCAAAGCGAAAAACTGAAAAAAAGTTACAATTATACAAGTTATAACAAATATGAAATGAAAAGTTACAAATATGGATTTTAATACATTACGTCTTTCGCTTATTAATTCACAGAACTATACAACATTACATTGCAATAAGAGTCACCATTTCAGTAAGATTTTGCTTAATCTACTAAACATAATTTATACAAAAAATGTGACATTTGCAGTGACAAATCACTTTTGTAAGTTACAAGTGATTATTTTTATAAAAGAAAAAAAATATAAACTGTTAGTTTAAAAGGCATAACTATGTTTTATATAAATAAGCAGCCTTATTAAAATTCTATGCATGAATAAATAGCGATGCTGTAACAGTAAATATTATCTGTGCATAGAATATAAATTGTACAGCTTAATATACATTAAAACTGTTCGTATATAAAAATTATAAAAAAAGAATTTTCTAAGCATATTTGATAAGAAATTGATCTCAAATTCTAACAATTGGAATGAATTTATATAATAAAGACTGTTATAACAACGAATGTATAAATATGATTATACTATAACATAATGGCTGCAGTTTGATCAATTGAAAGATTTGATTTTCTGACAGTATTATGCCAAATAAAGTATCATGTTTTACATAGTTTGTCAGTTGAATAGACACTAAAGTTAAGTTCAAATTTTAACAGATTAAAACTTAATTTCACAATTTTTAAACGTTTTAAAATTAATACGTACAGTATCTATATAATAATATTTATGGTCTTTACGTAATGTTTACAACTTTTACGATGAATAAATGTTTTTTTTTAAAAGCAAGCCTTAAAAAAAACTCTTTTAAATCCAGAATAAAATTATATAGAAACAATATTAAACATAACTTTCAGTTTTAATATATTTTCATTTGTTTATATGAGTAAAAAACGCTTAGTGGTAAATGCGTCAGACTCTCAGTTCAGTGACCTAGATTCAATTTGCATGTGCTAGAAATTGTATCACCATCCGAGGTTGACTCGGCTGTCCAGGGTAGATGAAATAAAAGAAACATTTTGCATAGATATTAGCAAAATATTCCTAATTTGTTATAATTTATACAAAAATATTCAACTAGTATTTTTACATCAAAATATTATGCAATATTTTATACCATATGTTTCTCAGCATTTACTTTATCACGCAGTATAAAAAAACGCAGAATAATGCATAAAATGATATATATTATCTACTATTATATATATTATATGACACATAATATTATATGATATATAATATGATGAATAATAATAAATAATATTAATGCACATTATCATGATCACCGGTTTACCTCTGTTAGTAACAAGATAAGATATAAATGAATAAGTTTACCGCTACTATAAATAAATACTTTACAACTGCACTTCATATACACAACAATGACTGTAAGCTTTATACACGTATTAAATTATCTACAAATAATATAACGATGATATTATCCACTCAAATTACAAAATGATGTTTACACTTTGATTAATTGTTTGCATCTAAAAAAAGTATAAATCAGAATAGGTAAAAACTACTATTACTTTATTTTGCAGTGTAATTAAAATGACACAAATATAAAGCTTGATTTATAATTTATTTGCCACCCGTTAAAACGGCTCAGACAAATGACTACTAATTCTTAGGGTTAGGGTTAACTTTCAGGTTATGTTTAAAATTGAAGAGAGTAGTAGAGTTAGGGTTAAGTTTAGGGTTATTAAATGAATTAAAGGGGCCATTTTGTCGGTTAATCTATTCGGGGCCATTTTATCTGGGTACCTGATCTTTATAATAAGGCAGCCTGTCATTAGTCTATAAGGACTTTCCATTTTTATATAAATAAAAAAATAAATTATCATATAAAACATTTGCAATCTACTCCACATTCATTACGAACTCATTCAATAACGACGATATTCATTCATTCATTTTTGATGAATTACCAGTTGAATAATTATCAGATTAATCTTTGAGACGTTTTTGTACTGTTCTAACATTCCACTGTAGACAGTCGGCTAAACGATTGAACCAATCGCTAATTTGATTGTCACAACAAACAGAAGGCACGGGGTAGCAAGACGTTCTTATTAACAACTCATCGCCTTTACGTAGTTCAGTTCTGTGTCTGCCGTCAAATGATACCCAGATATGGCTCCTGGCATCCGCTGATAGCATTACCTAAAACAGTATAAAACAGTACAACTTTGCTTTGTTTTCAAAACAACTAGTTTTACAAAACAACAACAGACCCGCGGTCTAAGACATTATGTCTATCTATATTTGGTCTACCAACATTTGGTCTACCGCACAATAATCATAGTACTAACACTATGCCTAACCCTAATCCTATAAAGCCAACCATAATATTGTAGTAGACTAAATATCGGTAGAAATTATTACACAGACATTATAATAATCCTCAATAATATGAACATTTAAACTGATACAAAATTAATGTAAAAAATGTCGACATTTAATGTAAAAAGTTTACGCAACAAAAAATTCACAACAGAACCGAATTCTCATTGATGGCTACCTTTATTTCAACGGCCTCAGGAACGAGTATAGGACGGAAGGACAAGGAGTGAGGACAGATAGGAGTGATTAGGATTGAAGGAATGTTGGGATGCATCATGGATGATCCTGTGGCTGCTGCGTAGGCTGTGCTACCAGTAGGAGTGGATATCAATAATCCTATATCAATCAGATGAAACAAATTAGATCTAAAAATTCGTATGAAAATTCTCAGACTAGATTTAGTATATCAGTTACTAGATCGCTTGACAATAATTTAATAACTTAAATAATTTAAATAATTGCCTAGTTTCAGTGATAATTTAATAACTGATCACAAAATGCAATAGCCTCTTTATTGGCAACATTTAAGCATATATTAAATCTCTTTCACAAAAGTAACAAATGAAAAAAATATAATCAATTATATTATCCCAGAAAAGAGATTTAATAAATCAATAAAATGTTAAAAAATATTTACCGTCTGCAAGAACTGTGGTTACAATCCGCTCGTCTATGTGTAAATCTAGATGACAGAGATTGGACGTTGCACCGCGATCAAGGCTTACTTCATTCAGAATCTAGACAATCAGAAACAAGATAGCTCAGCTCATTGTTATCAATATCCTCAATCTCATTTTAACACTAGAAGTAACTATAATTTTAAAACTTATCTTCTAGATTTATAGCAGTTATTGAAATCTTGTTATACTTGTAATAATTGTATAATATTTCATTTAATTATTACCAACTGAGAATAATATACAACAAATAATGTTGATATGAAATAAAATAAAAAATATCTATATGAAATTGGACATTGCCTTACTGGGCCACCAATTAGTGGTGGCCCAGATAAACGCATATAATTTAAAGTCATAAATAACTTATTTAAATATCTTAAAAACTTATGAATCATAAAATCTGATGATTTTTTAATTAAAATCTATCTTTTACAATTAGTATGCTAAAGTAATTCACCTGGAAAGTTTCCGTTTCGTGTTGAAGACGATTATTCTGAGTTTCATTACTGTTACCACTGGAGTACTTTTTCAGTGAACATATCAATCGCGTTCGAAGGGTAACGCTAACATTACTACCTAGAAATAGTTAACATTTAAATTACAATAAAAACAAATTGACTGTAACGTTAAAAATTGCATAATTTATCACAAATTTAATAAACTCTAAATTAACCTTCTATTATACTTATATAATACAATGCAAAAGATAAATCTATAGTTTTTTGAAACATAATAAACTAAAATTCCAGTTAACAAATATGCACACCTTTTTTTAATCTACAAAACCCATATATAACTAATAATTAACAATAATTTTATCAATAAAATTTGACAGATAAATGGGAAACGCATTGTAATATAACTTGATCTAAATCTATTTAAATGATCAATTAAGTATGAATACAATATAATTACTTTTATAAGGGTTTAAAAAATTGTAAAGACTTATAAATAACTTATTTAAATATCTTAAAAACTTATAAATCATAAAATCTGATGATTTTTTAATTAAAATCTATCTATCATTTTTAAATGTTCATTTATATAATTTTGACGAAGTATTAGACACTCGGTATCATGTTAACAACCTTTAAGTATTCGAGTGATTTCACTTTCAAAATCTGTAAACTTAATCGGTGACAAGAAACCGTGTACATCGAGTCTAAACGCAACAATTGGTGGCACATTCGTCTGGAAATAAATACAAAAAACTTTTAATCAACAATTGCTGTTATATATTAAAATTACTTAATAAAGAATAAATTCTTAGTATTTTAATCGGGATCAAAAATAGTAAAAGATTAAACTAAGTGCGGCTTAAATTCATTACTTGCTGCACCTTTTGCTTTTGCAACTAATAATTTTACTGATCGTGCTTAACACTAACAATAATTTAAATTAATGAAAATCGTAAATAATATATTATGCATCATAATTATTTCTCAAATGCAAGCCTTGGTCAGACACCGAACGCATTCACATTGATTCATTCTTCACTCTTTTTTCAACACAACAAAATAAGAAGCATCCACAAGGTAAAAACTATGCTAATTTTTCATTGACTCTTGGTATCTTTCCTTTCATATTTCAAAAGTTCTCTTATTAATGCTTCCCTTCTCAACAAACAATCTTTTTGATATTTCTTCCTTTGCATAATCATATTGGATGTGATACAGCTTAATATAGTTTATATAATTGAGCACATAGTATTAGCAGAAGACAATAAAGATAATGTGAAGAATATGATAATGATGATGATAATGATGATGATAGAAACCTGAAACATAGCTGACACATCTAAAAGTGCACTGTCACTACCCATGCATGCAACAAAGTCAATCTTTCCCGTTAAATTTTCTGTTGAATTACAATATATGAACAAGATTTTAAAAACTTATAATATCATTTTAATTACAACCTAAATGTCTCATTTACTACAAAAAGCAACATCTATGTACAGACATGTTTTGAAATAAATCAGGCTGTAGTTAAACTAGGCCATGCTTTCATACTGGAATTTTTGAATGCAATAGAAGCACAATAACAACAAGATTAATCATATAGTAAATAAAATTTATCAAATAAATGCACTTCAGTCTCATTATTCTGTCAACCATGAACAGTTTTCAAAAGAAAACCCTGTTAATTGAAGGAAGCATTTATGATCAAGGATTTAGCATAAAAGTGTTTAATAATACAGCAAATGATGTTCAGTATTTATATAGAAGAATAAAATTGAAGGCTTAGTAAAATGACTTGATAATTTAACATTATGATTAGAAGTCAATGTCACATAGCAATCAACAAATGATAATTATGATGATAATAATTATGAAGATGATGATGACGATGATAATAAACAGACTCAAGTTTCAGATACTCATCTCTCAGTCAAAATCTAACATTTTAATATTAAAAAGTTAAAATAGACTGAGTAAAACTAATAACAATAAATTCTTCTACATAAACAATGCAATAAAATCATTATACTAATTTCACTAGAAAATGTAATAATAAGGCTGCTTAATTTTTAAACACTTAAAACAACAAATTATCAAAGTAAATTAAAGTTTTTACCAATTTAACTACAAATATTTAAAAGACCAGCAAGAAATGAATATTTACCTCCTTTATTAAAAACAACAAGGTTCGATTCTATCGCATTTAAGCACTGCATGTGAGAACTGCTCAACATCGAATCTTCTATATACACAGTCATCCGTTTAACCTGTTAAATATCGTCATCAAATTATCATAAAATTATAATAATATTCATTTATTTCAACTAATATTAAGTTGGCATTTTGAAAAAGCAAAATTACGATGACTTTGCGTGTCATGATTGTGGTAGACTATACATTGTTAAAGTTGCTGGTTTTTGCATCAATATAAATACTTACAATGCAATATTAGTACAGCTGTGTCGACGAAAGCATTTATATAAATATCATTCAGCATTTATATAAATATTATTCGTAACAAAAAGGTGTCCCTGATATTTTATATCGAGGATTATTTTTCTACAAATTAAAAACTTCAATACATTCATCAGCAAGGCCAATACAAAGGCCAAGTTTGAATCCTAAAAGTTTAATACATAAAAACTTACGAATCTTAAAATTACGTATCTTAAACTTAAGTATCATAGCTCCTAAAAAAATTATGACTAAATGACAATCATCCACATTCATTATTATGAATAGTCAATGTTGAATATAATGAATACTACTACAGTTAACTTTAAATAGTGTTAAACTAAATATAATAAATATATCTATAATGAACTTTGCTATTAAAACTTAGCTTTAAAACTTAAGATAAAGACTTCAATGTCCATTCAGTACCTCAGCCAACCATAGGATGAGTTCAAGAAAAAGCTCCTCAACTTTTTGACTGTTTAAATTTGTAACAAACAGAAAGTCAACTTTTAGGACAACAAGGACAGAGGTAGGGTCTGCATGCCACCGCAGCAACTGACAGCCGGGGTCCTGAATTGTGCTAGAAACAAAAAAAAAGATACATTAAATACATACATAAAGATACATTAAGATACATTAAATAGGGAATATACCAATAGTGGATTCCAGAAAACATGTTTTAGTAAAAAGATAATTATAAGTACTAGTATCAATTTCTAAAGCATGTAAATAAGTAATTGTAGTTAAAATTCTGGTTAAAATGTGCAAGGCGCATGATCATTCCTGCTATTTCATTGGACAATAATGTCATCTGATTATAATAATGTTGTGTCTACTAAAATGTAAAAACATTGTGTGATTTAAGTTAATTTTACGATACCAGTGCATACGTATAGATTTCTTAAAATGTAGGCTTCCTTGAGTTGGCCATAATAGTACTAATAACTATGAGAATTAGTAATGATCGCAATATTTATAAAGTTTTTCAAGTAGTAAAAATCTACAATTTGCTCTTCATAGTATTAAAACCTGAAAATTTGGAGTTTCTTTAACCTTAAACATTTCGCTAACCCTAAAGGCATTTATACAACATGAGTCTAAATGTAAAACAATCAAAATGACATAAAAATGTTAAAATACAATATTTGACAAAGTCTTAAATACATCTCTCTATTAAAGTACAAGGATCATAGTTCAGTCACTTAGCAAAAATTGAAATAAACTGAAATATAACCTAGCCAGTTGCATAGGAGAGAACATTCTAGATCGACTCTTGTATAACAGTACATTCAAAAGTCTATATTCAATTAAATGTTCAGTTTTCACTTAAATAAAATCATTAACAATTATTTAATTTTGACTAAAGCATTATAGCTGAATATAAACTGTACATTTAATATTAAATATTAATATAATGTTTTTAATTATTATTGAATTCATGAGTAAAAGATACATTTGCATTTGCACATACTTTAAAACAACCTTCACACCATTCAATACATATCACGCATAACATGCCATATCATAATAAACAATTTCATTTTTGGATCTTATTTTTCATAAATTGTTATTATTTACATCTATATTGAAACGCCCATGTAGTCAAATCAAATCTGTACTTTAAACACATTACTAGTAGTTCTAGATTGATGAAAGCCTCCGGTATATTGTAAATTATATAATACAAATTTGGCATGCCATATTAAAGCATCCTGTGGCCCGCAGTCATTGGCCTCCCAAAATTGATTTATTGTAGTCTGAATTATTGAATTAAACTTACAACAATTCAACAATTGGATTGTTATAAATTAGAAAAAATTGTGGAATTTTGCAATTTACGAAGTCTGCTTGATATCAGTTCAGGACAAGCTTTAAACACACACAGTCATAACAAATACTGTCTCATCTGTATATACATATACTCCGCTTGAGTTAACTTGTTAGATCATTAATTTGTGTACAACTAAACACACAGACAGACAAACAGACAGACAAACAGAGAGACTTCATGATTTATATATAAGTAAGGATCTACAGTATTGTACTGACATGGTTGCAGCTGGATTCCTTGTGGCCATCGCCTTAGGACCAAAGCGACAAGATGGATATGTTCCATATAGACATCTAAACAAACAAACAAAATAAAAATCTAAAATAATCATCAAGTAGGCTACAAATTAATTAATATAAAAATAATAAAAACATCAATTTAAAAGTGTAGCAGATTATTTAACAAGTGCTTGATATATTTGTTGGTTCTTCACTGGAAACAATTTATGACTCCTGAACATTAATAGACTCAATCAACTAATTTAATGCTCTGTTTTGATTTATACTAGACAAATAAATATATATTGATTATACATGTATATTAAATGCATACAAAGTATACAAACACACCTTTCACTCTTTACATAATATTAAGTCTCTGGTATTTTAATAGAGAGATGATTAAAATTAAAACCACTTTATTTCTCACTCACTTCCTGTAATGATGCATAACTCAACTAATAAAAAACCACTCATTTGCATTCACTCATAAAGTAATCTTATAATCATATAATAGAGTAATAAGGAAGTGTTATTATAGGTCTCTGACATTTTACAAGAAATCTTTCTGTAAAAAGATATCAATAAGGATATAGCCATAGGTCATGTTACAGATTTGACATTATTCATCAAATTCAAAGTATAATACTCAATCTGTATAATACACGATTGCACAAAGTCTAAATTAAAATACTTACTATACCTAAAATTCTGTTACTTTATATTTTGACTGTATGATTACTATATAAAACGACGTATACTTTATTTTACATTTTATCTATACGATTACTATATACATTTATATATTATTTTACGTTTTATATTTTTTTATTGCTATTATAATCCTTATCAGAATTGCAAGATGTTTTTTGCTAAACTGAGAATTATGAATCGGCACATTTTATACGCAATAAAAAACAGTCATAAGAAGATGTCTAGTCATGCTTATAAATTCAATTCTTGAAAATCACAAATCCAATATTTATGCATATAATAAGAGCTGTAATTAATTCACGCAACAAATAATTCATTGCTTCACAGTTGATATATAAACAAAGTTTTGTGCATTAAATATATACAGAATATATAAGACACTGCATGCAAAAATGTTGATGAAACAATAGTATTAAATAATAAAACTGTGACATAAGATCTCTGATCAAGCTAGCCACTAATGGCCTTGAACAGATTAAACTTTACAACAGATCATATTAAGTATTATTGTAAAGTTACTAAGACTTGATAAATTATAGGCTCACAATAACTTTGCCTTGAGGAGAGAGATCACTTGTAGAAATTAATGAGTTTCACTCAATTAGCAATAAAACAAGACGAGACACAATTTAGCAAAACAGTCAAAAAATGACACCATCAACATAACTAAAAATAAGATGATGGCAGAAGTATAGAAGCCATTGTGTAAAGCAATGGCTGCTATATTTGCTAAAGGTAAGATCATATGATCTGACTAATGCATAAGAAATGAAACACTGTAAATAGTTTACAGGAATTCTAATAACTGATTAATGATAACTGGTCTTTTAAATCTTCTAATTAAATTCATAACACTTAATATTTACTAGAAAATAAATAAATCAGCATTTTATATTTTCTAGCGTTAAAAAATTTTAAATTCTGAATGCATCAAATGACAATACATTAATAATACATTGTATTATATACAACATATAAATAGTTAAAATAGAAAGAGACTGATAATTAATGATGATGCAAACAAATTAAAAAAAAACATATTTTAAAAAGCCCCAAGAATCATAGAGTGGTTGGGTATTATAATTATTGATCTAAACACGGCGCAACACATTTGGCTTAATTCAGATTATCATTAATCAACAGAGACCACTACTACAACACTACTCAGCTATAATTGTACCTGCTGCAAGTAGCAAACCAATTCGTCAGCTGATATTAAATAAACTACAATGACAGACATTTGCTGAGTCATGCTTACTCGGCATACTTTACACTGAAATTTTTGTTAAAAAAATGAATAAAATCAATTTCAATCAATTTATGCTAATTCATAAAATAAAATAGAATAAAAGCTTATGCACAATGCATTAAACTACATTGTTAAACGACTAGAACACTGAACCCAAGACATAAATGTAATCGAATAATTAATATCTAAAAGCAATTTTTGATTCAAATGCAATCCTAGAGTAATCTTGCTAGAATCATGAAATTCTAAAATTATACTGAATTCTAAAAATGACGGACTTACCTGTTAATTTTCCTAGAATTTTCCGCTTGTACACTTGCATACCGTCTCAAAGGCCATCCACTGGATCTTCTATTAAACTTCTCACTATCCCAATGATACATACCATCCAAATCACTCAATCCCTCATCCGACCAAGAACTTCCACAATCAGAATCATTAAAACGAGAAATTCCATCATTTTTATCATCTTTAAACTTGGGAACTTCAGTTTCAGATGAACTGGAAAGTTTGTTATTGCCGAAACCATTTATTCGTTTTTTGGCACAATTTTTAAAAGTACCATTATCACGATTGAGACCATTTATAGGAGTTGGGTGTGGAATCCCATTTGTGATGGATTTTAATTCGGTTGTTTCGCGGGATTTTATATTTAAAGGAGAATTATCTACGTCACAAAACTGATCACCAACTGATTCCATGGTTAAGTTACGAAATTTTAAGGCAAATTTGTAATTCTGCTAATGGAATGTAGTCAGAACGACCGATGGAAAGCTACGGAATGTGAAATCATCTCAAATATCTATATAAAAAAATTACGACACGGGACATAAATAAATGTTTTTTATTCTCAAGAGTGGAATAAAATCTAAAACAAAATAAATTTTAAATTCCAAATAATCGCAATGAAGATTATTCACTTTCTGCAAATAATTCAGTGCCAAAACAGCGTAAATAGATTGTTATGTATTACTGTATAACATAAACAAATAATATAAAGTATAACATTACAAATGAATTACAGAAGAAGATGAGGATCATGAAAGAACCATATCGAACTCGAACTTCATGTTTAGTGTCGAGAAGTTAAGCAATAAGGAACAAATACAGTATTACTATTTCAAATACACGAGTTAGTAGAAACAATGATTCAGGCCACAAAGCAGTTCAATCTCTTTACTTTTTTAAATGTCACAAAACTCTTCCCATGTAAGTCAACTTCCATTCTGGAGAAACTCGTCCACGCAATCTCTCCTATTGAAAAACTCACCCAGTACAACCTCTGTTAGTGAAAAACTCGTCTACTTAAAATCTCGCCTACTAGAAATCGCGCACAGAGGAAAACTCGCCTACTACCCATTGGAACATCATTAAATTAAGATTCCTGTTTAAATTGTAATGAATACTCAAATAGTTCACAATTTGTTTATTTAAATTTGTAACAGCAGCCGAATAGGCGAGTTTCTTGTCAGCGAGTTGAACCACTTCTATATTAATTACCTATAGTGTGTAAAATATCGTAATTAAGTAGGCCTATATTATCTGATATAATTCATTAATAATGAATAATTAATTAGTTTAATAAATTAAATTATAATAAATTATAATAAATTGCACAGGCCTACATTTAAAAATAACTTTTGTACTCAAATCTTATTTACTCTAGGCGTATTCCACTGATGATCAGTTTTCATGTGTGTCATTTGTTGTTCGCTTTTATCATTTTGAATCAATTTTCAATGAAACAAACTTACGTTGAATTGTTAGAACTCTGGATTTTACAATGTCAGTATCATGACAGTACGTTATAATTAAACCAAGAAAGTTGATATTTTTTATATTAAATTTGATTTGCGAGGAATAAGTTTGTGATAGAGGCCCGTGTTGCGGCTTCATGGCGATCGATTAAACGAACATGATTAAGCTAAATAACGAACTTAAGTAATAAAGTAAATAGAATAGGCTTATGGTAAATATTTCACTATTTATTATAACATAAAAAGTTGAATGAAATTGGCAAATTGTTAAGTGAACAGAAAATAATGCAAATATCGCTGCGTTAGCTTGAAGCAATCGACACTTGGATAATAAGCCTGACACACAAAATAATGTTATAGAAAATTATATTGAATGAAACGTTTCCATGCTTCGGCAGAGAATTTAATCTATGTCGTCAAATAATTTTTTGTCGAGTTTCTGAGTTCATAAAAAAATTGTATTCAATTTTTGATAGCCTCTAACATCAAAGATGACGTCATGATGACGTCATGATAAATCATTTGTCATTGCAATCTAGTTAGTTTAAAAGTTAGCTTCTTATTTAATAATTCTATAATATAATCCTAGCCGTAAATATTACCCTTATCTTAATCCTAACCCTAAGAATTAACATTTTGTATTAATTTATCATTTGAAGGATCACCCCTATTGATAGTTCTTCTTGAATAGGCAATATCTTATTGGCTATTCAAGAAGACTATTTCTTTAGTCTGTTTGAGAATGTAGTAAATTTTGTATCAGTAGTCATATTTGGTATGATTAAATAGCTTACGGCTTTTTCTAGACTTGATTTCAAGTATCGGAATTATAGTGCATAGGCCTACTCTCTAAGGTACACAGTGAAGAAAGATTTTATGAGTAGTTTCTAACTATCTGAAACTAAAAATATGACCACAGTCAAACCAGAAACCAATGTATCTGAATCTAAGATTATGGTGCCTGAAGCCCATGTAAGATTATGTTATGATTATTCCTTAATCCAACTAATAATTAATAAGATTTAATTGCATTTTTTTATCAGTTTCTTACATTTTTCTTACTACTGTAAGACAGTTTAAATTATGTATAACAGACAATTCTACATTACTTTGAATTTTTAAATAAATGCATCAATTTACTAGTTACATGATTTTTGCTGACATAAATTTTATGCTTAACATTATATACTTTTTTATCAAAGCTCGCCAACTATGCCAAGGATGAGAATAAGGAAAGAGGCAACTGGTCCAACAAAGTCGAGTTTGTACTCGCAGCTATTGGCTTGGCTGTGGGACTTGGTAATGTCTGGCGTTTTCCTTATCGTTGCTATCAATACGGAGGAGGTATGTCAACTTCCTGCTGTATAATTATTTATTACTGTATACGCCTTTCCACTGGTTGTAAAAATGTTGCTACTTCCATAAGTTTCACCATAATTGAAAGAAAGAAATTCTTATCTTTTATTGCAGAATACAGTTTCTCGTCGGCTATAGGTTGCCAAAATTTATAAACTTATATTCTTGAGATTTTTTTCAGATAAGGATTATATTCTTATTTTCACTGTATTCTATATAAGCCTACTAGCATAATAAGCCTTTTAGTAAAAGCAATATTTTGCTGCTGATTAAAACATCGATTTCTTATCCTTGATTTTGATTTGGAAATCTGTCACTAGTCACTCTGTTACGTATGATAAGTAAATATCCAGTTGTAATTTCTGTGTTGTAGCCAGTTTCCTGATACCCTATTACATCATTCTTGTTTCGGTTGGTATTCCAATTTTCTGTCTCGAGGTAGCAATCGGTCAGTTCTCATCACTCGGATCTATTTCTGTCTGGAAAGTGGTTCCTATTCTTAAAGGTAATCGATTCTGATTATACCATGTGATTTGAGCATCAAAGTGAGCAACAAAATTCTGTAAACTAGTATAAAAAGGTTGTAAATTTTTTGGTTGAAAAAACTGTGATCAGGAAAAATTGCGCCTTTCAATCAAAAAATTGTCTGGAATAAGAACCCTTTGCACATAATTAATAACAGATCTCCCAAGTTCTAATTTAAATATGCACTTTTTGCGTAGAAGTGTAATGAAATGGTGAGATATTCTACATTGAAGTGTAATCATATAACTTGCATTACATTTTTAAAAGTGAACTTATTTCAGGCATCGGTTGGGGAATGCTGGTAGCAAACATCCTAAACTGTATCTACTACAACCTAATCATAACCTACACTCTGTATTACTTTTTTGCATCACTGACCAGTGAGCTACCCTGGCAATATTGTAAACCAAAGTGGCAGAAATATGGCTGTTTTGAAAGATCTGGATCTGGCATAAAGGAATTTCTGGCTAACAATAGTAAGTGATTTTTTTTATACGCTGTGAAAGTCATTTGTTATGGCTAATTGGTCATTGCAGAAGGTTTATATCTCATAACTGGCAATAATACAGATGATATTTCTCTTCCAGAAATATATAACATACTAGATTAATAATTACTCGTGTCTAAATGGTAAAGTTTCAAATCTGTTTAGCAGCATGTGAGATAATTCTTTTAATTATTCTCACTAGCAAATATTGTAATCCGTTTATTTTCTCTGTCTTCATAGAAATTTATTGCCAAGACTTGCTCGATAAAGGTGACACCAACTCAACAGAGTACTTCGAACTGTGTGTCAGGAAGAAACAGACTCCGTCAGAAATCTATTGGGAGTAAGTTTTGACCTGCTTATTCAATGTCCCATAAGTGAATGGGCAACGGAGTTGTTGTAAAGACCCTTTTTATGATTAAATTTGTTAAGATTGTATCTTTTTAAACTAAACTTTCAACGTGCTTTAAAAAATTAGTTGCCCGTTGTTTTTAAGTAAGTCTTAACTCAGAATATTAATAAATGTATGACATTCAATTTTTATATCTCAAAACTTTCTATAGTAACTTTGTGAAATGATAATTTCTCCTTGCATTCTATATGTTAGAGGGAGAAAAAAAAGAATACTCTATTCAGTTATAAGTAATGATTACAGCAGGAAAAAAATATAACATTTTTTATATATTTTAACTTGTATTGACTCTAAAACTTTTCAGTAGATGAACACAATCTTATTATTGTTATGTGTTAGGATAGTTTATCAACATTATTGTTTTAAGTTTTGTTTCTACTAGACGAGAAGTTTTGAATATATCGGATAATATAGCAGAAGGAAGTCATGAAATACAGTACCACTTGGTTCTTTGTCTTCTACTAGCCTGGATTATTGTTTTCTTTATTCAAATTAAAGGCGTCAAGTCAGCTGGCAAAGTAAATTCAACTCTCCTATATATTTTATAGTGATTTTTACGTAATTATAATGTGTATTAAAACTATTATTAATTGATTTTTGGTAATTAACTTGCAGATCAAATCTTAATTCAAATTATGAAGATAAACGAATGATGATCTAAAATACTTAAATAATAAATAGTTCTTAAACAATAATAATTGTTAATTAGATAATAGTTTTTATTTATTATTAAAGTTGTAAATCAATATCTGCTGTAAAACTTGTTTTAAAATCAGTTTTAAACAATCTTTAACTGAGAATTTTATCATTCTGAGAGTTTGTTATTAAAAAGGCTCTCCTGTTTATAGGTAGTTTACTTCACTGCATTGTTTCCCTATGTTGTACTCTTTACCTTGCTCATATGGAACTTGCAACTAGAGGGAGCAGTGGATGGGATAAAGTTCTACATCATACCCAGGTGGTCAAAATTAGGAAACGCCCAGGTTTGCATAACTTTTAAACATTATGACCTAATTTGTGACGTTTAACCAATTTATAAATGTAGGAGATCAAACTGTAAACATTGTTGTAAGTCTTTTATGTAAGCGTTATGCCAAAACAATGCAAACATTCCAGGATTCAGATGATCCAATAATACAACTTAAGAATATAGTGAAAAAAGTACTTGGCGTTAAGTTTTAATAATTGTCCATAAATGTTTCTAATTATCCTTAATTTTGATCAAATCACCCTAATAGTGTTAGCATAGCATAGACGCAGTTTACATATATTGTTTCATTACAATAATAGTTATGTTATCCAAATTTTAGAATTTTGTTTTCTAATTATTTAGGTTTGGTATGCGGCTGGTGCGCAGTTATTCTTTTCTTTGTCTCTTTCTATTGGTGGATTGGAATCTATGTCAAGTTACAACGTATTCAAAAATAACTTTCTATTGTAAGCTATTGAGCAAAATATTTATGAAAATATTTTCTCTGATGCTCCAATCAAAATGATTGGAGAATCAGAGTAGGAATGCAAGGACATCAGTTCCAGTTTTACAAAGTTACAATATTTCATTACCTTGTCGCACCATTTGGTTTAATTCGTCCATTTATCTTTTCTCAGTTAAGCTTAAATATGACATAAAATGGTTTAATACAGTTAAATGTTTATGCAATTAGAGATACAGTTATAGTGTGCATGGTAGACAGTTTGACTAGCTTTGTAGCTGGCTTCACAATATTCTCAGTCATTGGTTTCATGTCAGTTAAGACTGGTTTACCATTGGAGGATGTCGTCGCAGCTGGTATAGTTATTTATCTGATAATTTATTGGATCTTTATTTTTGTAAAAACTGAATTTCGATTACTATATCTCTTCTTTTAAATCATATCTCGGAATTGCCAAGAATATGACAACATATTTTCATCAATAGTCAAGTAAAATGTTATTAATTTGTCACGCATAAAAATAATTGAACGTGAGATTATAAAAAACTGATAATGCTTGCCATATCTAGCAGGAATATTTAATGAACCTTTTCATAATTTCAACAGGCACTGTGAGCTTTTGCTGTCAAATTTATCGCTTTTTGTTGCTGAATGTGACTTTAGGTCCAGGTTTGGCGTTCGTTGCCTTTCCTGAGGGCATCTCCATGATGCCCGTGGCGCCCTTGTGGTCCGTCCTCTTCTTTCTCATGCTCTTTTTTCTTGGCATTGACAGCCAGTTCACTTTAGTTGAAGGCATCATCATTGCCTGCTGCGATGAGTTCCCAATCCTGAAGAAAGGTCGCGGAAAACTGTACTTTACGTTGGGAACTTGTATTGTATTGTTTCTACTTGGAATACCGCAATGTTCTAGGGTTTGTTTTTACTTATTTATCCCTTCTCTCTGTTGTTTTCTGGATTATATAATGCTGTCTAAATTATTAAATATTATCAACTATTACTACATAGTTCAATTGAATTGCACGTCTTTATTATTGTTGTTATATTTTATTGATTACATGCTTCTATTGAATTATTCAATTATAATTTATTACTACTATTGATTAAATTCTTTAAGTTAAAATTGTTATTTATAGATCATTCAGTTTTAACTTTTCGCAACATTTACACTTAACATCAGTATTCAGTATTCAACATTTTAACATCCCTCAGTATTCTTATATATAAATTCAGTTTTCAGTTTTATCGTTCTATTTTTGTACATAGGCAGGCATATACATCTTTACTCTATTTGACTGGTACTCTGTGGGACTTAATGTCATGGTTCTTGGTTTTCTAGAAGTTATTGCTGTTTCATATATCTATGGTAAAATACAATTTTTCAAACTTTGATCTCCTCAATCTTCAGTAATGATACACAATAAAATATTACACTGGTTAATTATAGTGTTATATAAGTAGTCACACAAACTTGTCATTATAACATTAAAATATTTTAGTTTTTCAATATTTTTACATAATTTATGCTGAGAATGTGTTCATTTAAAATACAGAAAAATAATTTATATAATTTTAAAGTTATTATTAGAACGCCAGGACAGGAGCATTAAACAGTCAACATACATGTATAACATTTGTATATTAACTAAATATTAAATGCTATATTAATCAATTGAACGATCACTATCTTTTATAATCAATTTCTTGTTATTACCACGTGCATTTACTGATTTTAATCTTGGTCTTATATTATAGTCGGCTTGAATTAGTAAATGCTATCAATTTAACTAATACTGTGTCTGTTTAAGGTCTGAAACGATTTAGTGATGATGTTGCAATGATGCTTGGAAATAAACCGAACATCTATTGGAAAGCTTGTTGGCTTGTCTTAACCCCTCTCATGCTTTTGGTAATTATATAAAAAATAATAATGATTATGTCGATGATTTATTATTATTTTTATCAATAATGACTTATTATTATTTTATTATTCTAAATGATTCACTTTAAATGAAATAGTGTGAGGAGAAAAAAATCTAAACATTTGATTGATAGGTAATCAATCAAATGTTTACAAAAAACAATTTTATTGCATTTTCAGTTCATCATAACTTTCACAATTGTTGGCAATAAGCCAGTATCATATGCTGGTACATTGCTACCTGTTTGGGCTGACGCTATTGGTTGGTTAATGTTTGCTGCGTCTGTGGGCGTGGTCTTTGTGTACGCAGCCTATGAGTACTACAAGGTCATGAAGGCCAGTGGGGTACGTCGTGTTTTCAAGGATTTAAATTTTCCGTATCTCAAATTATTAAGATCGGGCAGTCATGTTGTTTTCAGCATTACAATTAGTAGATACATTTCTTACCTAAATTGTCATTTAGCAACTTCCGTTTTTGGCTGCTCAATTCCAGGCTTTATAGTAAATGCAAGATTGAGAGCGCAGAATTTAGTTATTATAAATTTAAATTTAAGAAAACTTAAACTTATTTGCTGTATTTCTATAATATATAATATTTATATTTATAATATAATTAGAAGCTATTGCCATTCTATAGACATTTATACAGCCATTTTCATTTATGAGTGGATATAAATGAAAATGACTTAAAAACCTTAATGTTTTTATTAAACTCAACAATACTATCAGTACCCATAACAAATAGCCACAGAAGCCATCTCTATACATGGTCATCATCATAACCTCTCTTATCATATAACAAACATCTCGATTTCCATTAGACTCATTACATTTAGGACTGGCATCATCTATTTGAACCGAGAGAAGACTGGGGCCCTGCGCTGAATAAATTCCGTACCGGACGCTATACAAAGATCAGCGACAGTCACACTATACCCTTACAGAGCAGAAGAAGCACTAGTCGCGCATCACTGAACGCTAGCGCCACTTCTATCGAACGCTCCGGAAACACCCTTGGGGCGGACAGTACAAACGACATCAAAGCCGCGAGAGAGAGTAAAACTGATATTGAGCCAGTCAAGGAAACGGTCTTGAAATAAATGGTTTTGAAATAAACGGCTTTCAAAATAAATGGTTTTGAAATAAATAGTCTTGAAATAAACGGTTTTGAAATAAACGGTTTTCAAGTAAACAATTTTGAAATAAATGGTTTTGAAATAAACGGTTTTGAAATAGAGGATTTTGAGTACGGATAAGAACTGAATGTTATAACTGAAATTATTTTGTCTATGCAGAGTCTGTTTCATAAAGATATCACTATGAATCTCTTATTATTATTGTTATTTGCATATTTATTGTTCGTTTAGTGCTTTATCTAATTTTATATACTCATTGAATTCGAAATAATTTGAATGACTATTTTATATTCGTTAAAAGTATTTCGTGAATATTATGCAGCCTTAATTTTACGTTAATATTTGTTGATCTCATTTGCATATATTTATTGTAAAATTTATAATAATTCTTTCAAAGTCACCAGATAAAAAAACTTGCTAGGCTTATTATGAATTAAGTCTATGCTAATAATTATATGTGATGTTTAGACTAATTAGGATTAGGGATGACTGCTGATATTATGATATTCGAGTAAATATACACCAAAGCAAACTACTTATACATTGCGTATGATTGTGTATGATATTTGACACTGATATACATACTGTATGATTGTGTATGATACTAGCAAAAAATGTATACAACAAAGAAAAGAAGATATAATAAAATAAATTTTAAAAATATAATTTAATGTTAGAAAATTGATTAAAATGGCTTAACAAAATGATTTTTATATTTAATATATCCACAACAAATCCGAAGCAAATTATACATTTTTATTTCAGCAAAGATTGAAATCTCCATACATTTCATTGAATGTAACGCAACAGTTTGAAAATGCAAGTGCACTTATAAAAGCTGCACGAATAGAAAACTTATCCCATTTCAGAATTTATATTCTCATTAGAAATAAACTATCCTATCTAAGGCCCTAGAGATTTGATTTACAAAATAATTCCTCTACACACTGCACCACACGCTGCACCCTTTAATAAGCCACTTAAATTATTAAAACTATATCTTCAACATCATCTCTTAACTATCAAACGAGCATTAAACTTTCAAACTACTTCACAAAAACTGTCCTATATTTAAGTCTAATAATACGGAACCCAATTGCTATCATCAGAAGGGCGCAGCTCCCCCAACACTAAGAGGATGATGTCAACAATCCACCAAATGCCTACCCCCCCTAGTGTCAGTAATTTACCCACAGCCGTGCCTGTATGACCGAGACAAAACCGATCCAAACCAAGAAACCCGAGTAGGAGGGAATAGATGAGTGTGCTCACAAAGTAGTGATTGCTGAACCTAAAACAAAGAAATAAATAAATGTATTCACATTGATATGATCTAAGACATGAAAATTAATTAATAACTTGCTCAATAAATCCGATAATAACAAGAATAATCAATTAATTACAAATAAGTCAAAATATAAAAAACAGTGATATCACTATTTGATATATTTTGATAATATTATAATCCTTGATATCTAAAGTATCAAAGATTATAATGAAATATGATACTTCGATATAATATATTCGCACCTGATATATCGATATGAGATATAGATAAATTATACTCATTTAATA
>JAQIXG010001243.1:0-23376 GCA_034700105.1 Oconnorella tubifera
CCCTGACATCTCCCCCCCGCCCATATTATAATATGGGCGGGGGGGAAATGTCAGGGGGGATGTGTCCGGTAGGGGATTGTCCAGGGCGAGACTGTCCCGGGGGGAAATGTCACTCTCGGATAAGTCAATCTTTTAGTTATATTGAAGTTCATATAGGCCTATCAATTATATTTGAGGCCTTCATTATTACATGAAAAAGATAATAAATGTAAAAATGATTGAAAACACGAAATGGTAACAGGCTTCTGATAGAGGTAAAATAGCTTCCTAAATGACGTCCTTGCTCTGATATATTGAAGTTTTATAACATTTTTTCTGTTGAGTCAAATTTGCATAAAATGGTGCTTGCAGCATTAATTTTTTGTCGGGACGACTTGAGTCGTGCCGGCAAAAGTCGTCCTGACTTTTGTCGGTTGCGAAGAACTCACGGCACGACTTTTGGCCCAACACGAGTTGTCCTGAAATGTTGGGTCAAAAGTCGAGCCGTGAGTTCGATGCTTCAGTAATCACGACTAATCAGTTTTACAAATTGTGAAAAATATCTGAACAATTCCGTGTGCAAACACAAGTTTTCGCAGTGAATTTATCTCTAAGTAATATGTCGTACATTGTTTTAACGCAATCTTTGATTACATTCAAATTGCTTAATCGGACTGACATCTAAGTGGGTAATAATCATTGAATAATAATCAATTTATTTTCATTCAGTTGATCGGTAATGCTCAGTTAATAGATGAATCTCAAGAATTAATAATAATGTAGAGCAATTGAAATGATAGATGATATTATTTAGAGATTATGCGACTCGGGTGCATTAAGGCTTCTATTATAATTTATTTTTGGACTCCTTGTGTAGTTTCAGTTTCAAGTGTCGCATTATTAATGTAAAACAATGTGACAGATATTGAATTAATTATTACAGTGTAAAAATGCGTGTACACTGGATAAGACTAGATAGTAGAGCACGTGATCAGATTATATGTATAAGTTTAATATATTACAAAA
The DNA here is from genome assembly GCA_034700105.1 of Oconnorella tubifera. Taxonomy (NCBI): domain Eukaryota; kingdom Metazoa; phylum Annelida; class Clitellata; order Enchytraeida; family Enchytraeidae; genus Oconnorella; species Oconnorella tubifera. The sequence continues at coordinate 1,006 of JAQIXG010001243.1, forward strand.
TATTAAACGTAAACTTAATATAATTAATGTTTTGTATCTGGTTTAGGGTATTATAAAAACAATATCACAGAAGTAGCTGTCAATTAAACAGTTTTCTAATAAAGGGTGCTGCAAATTTACGATATATTGAGCATTTATGGGAACCGAACCCGGATCTACTAGTTCCGAGTCAAGTGCGCTACTACTTTGTCAAAAAGCTTCGACAAAATAAACAATCAAATAAAAAAAACATACAACTTAAGTTTTTATAGTCTTATATCCAAAAATATAACATTTCTAAAAGTTGCTATAAAATTCCTTGTCTATTAAATAAATGAACTTACGATTCATTATAAATATCGTTTAACCAGTTCAGTGTATAGTTAATCAAACTTTTTCAAAAACAAAAAATAAAAACAATCATAAAAAATAATAAATAAGTCATGTTTCTCAAACCGAACTAAAGATTGCAGGAAAAATACCGATGATAATAATATCCTGATGATATACCAAATATAACTTGTAATTATGATGTTTGATGATAACAATGATGCTAAATAATATCAGTGCTCTTTAGTAAAAACCAAACTGAGAAATTATCTAAGCTCTTAGTTAATAAAGTTTTATAAAGTTGTTTTCACACACACAAAAAAGTGTGAAATTTTCATTTGTTTTATTTAATTTTCTTTGTAATTACTAACACATCAAATGTTGTGTAAAAAGTAAGCCTAAACAATTTTTAGTTTGGCAAAATTGCGAAAACTATATTTGAAAAACTTTAAGTTCCAAATAACTATTCCATGTTTCGTGATAAAAAAAGCACTAAAATTTGACCACTTCAATAATAATATTATGGTAATGATAGGCTTAAACATTAACTTCTTACAAACAATCTCATCATAACCATGGTCTGTTTCAAGCCAAAAGTCTCAGAGTTCTATTTTGAAGATTTTTTTGCCTTCAAAAAATTGAGTAAAGTTTGAATGAGAAGAACATACACGCAGTTCAATTTACATTATATATACCCGAAGTTACATCTCTCATGATATTCTTATCTAGCTGATTTACCTCTGTTGGATAAACATTTTCTATTTCTCAAATTTTTTCCTAATTATCCAAAACAAATAAATAAATACGAAAATAAACGAGAAAAGAAATCTCAAAATTCATTACTGTGCGTTGTGTCCGCAGCATACTTAAACATCTTCAGCTGAAACTGATTCACACCAAAGTCATAATATTCCTCTGATATCACAATCCTATTCGCCATATTAGTAGCCAAAGCCACTGGATTCCTCAGCCCGTCAGCCTGTGTCAGTACAGTTTCCACGCTCATATTGCGTAAGTCGAACAGCGCGACTCGATGATCAGCCCTGTCTGACACCAGTAGCCTTCCCTCAGGCATCCAGCACACGCCCGACGGATACACCAGGCTTGACTCTGAGGGCCCGTCGGCCTGCGGTAGCCCGAAACGATTTAGGTAATGCCCGCTGGCGTCGAACAGATACACGCAGTGGGTCTCGCTGTCGGCTACAGCGGCTATGTCGTATTCGTCGCTCCAGGCTACGTAGGCGGGGCATTTGAATGGTAGGCCAGTTGGGCGGTAATCACGAATGTGTTTCCCTGTGTTTTCGTAGATGCCCACGGAAGGTTGGGTGCCAACCTGATAAAAAAATATAGTACTAAACGTAAACATCTATAAATAAATAAATAAATAAATAAAAGAAACAGACTCATGGCTGACTCCAGAAAGTTTGTTATTTACTCAATAAAGTCAGTTGGATTTCAAGCGGAAGTCGTGATTAAAGATTAGTTATCATAACAAGAAACTCGGATTTGGCTGAAGATGTCGCAAGGTTAGAGACTAGAACTTATGTTAGCTTATGGGATAATTCAAACCATAAAGACCATCAAAACCATCAGAGACCAAATAACACATTTACTACAAACAATCATTAAAGTAATGTCAAAGTATGCTTATTGTCAAGGTAAATCTATAATATAAAGATAAGCAAAATATTCTGAAGTAAGAAACATCAGAAAAGAAGTTCAACTAAGAAATTGATGTTTGCTTAGGTAGTCTTACTATCAAAGAGAATAGTTATTGCTTAGTCATAGTAGAGTTCTTCCTTATTGTCGTGAAGAGTTAAAATTCAGAAAAGATGTTTAAAATAATTAACTGAAGTTGTAGTCAGATTTTTTGTCAATAGAGTTTAAAAGTGAATTTTATGGAAATTATGAAATCGTGTAACTATCTAGTCTACTAAACGGCCAAAATTATGGATCGGGCAAAAAATTACAAAATGTTATCAAACTTTTCATGTCACAAACACTAAGAAGCCATTTACTACAGTATTTCCTAACTTCAGTTGCCATTATATTTCAATACAATTTCTGATATTTAAAGCAATTAATTCACACAAAACAGATATTTCTAAAACTAACCTCGCACATGATCAGCTTCGAAGCCTGTGTCGTCGCTATCCCATGCAAAGCCGTCTTCCCCTTGATCATTACTTCCGCCCTCAATCCTCCCTGTTGAATCGCATCCACATACAGCAATCTATTCAGATCCGTCACAGCCAGTACATTTTCCTCCCTACTTAACTCGCAAAGTCCCGTCGGCTCCATCCGTCGATAAGTCGCCGGGTTTCTAAACGACTGAGCCGTCATCGCGTTCTCGCTCCCCTCCCCCAGACAGGCGATCGATCGACCAGTATTGGTAAATATCTGAATCCTAGAGTTTTTAGACTCCGCAATGGCAATGTGTCCGCTGCGGAGGAAGCAGACGTCGCGGATCCGCTTTATTTCTCCTGACTGACGGCCGCAGCGATCGATGTGCCACCTTTGGATCCACTTCAGGGGACCCTGTGGTAGTCCTGTCGCTCCGTTAAGAGGTGGTTCCGCACCGCTTCTCAGGGCCTCTATAACCCGCGGGGTAAGAGCAAAATCGGATGATATCGAAGAGGAAGAATTTGATCCGAGAGAATTAATCGATCCGAAGTAGTCACTCGCGGATGTTGACCTGATAAACTTTTCCATTGTTTTTACGTGCATGTAGTATTCATTAACCGCGGCTTTGTCTGGTTTCTGAAACAACATGGAATTAGATATTCTCTTGTGAGAGCTTTTATCTTTACCGTCAATTAGGGAACTGATGGACTTGGCTGTGCCCTGGTTGGAAGGCGGGGGCGCATAGGAGAGAGACACCCGTGAGTTAGCCGTTGACTGCCGTCGAGATTTCTCGGGGATGGTTAGGGCTAGCCCCGAGAACCCGTGGGCTTGACTGGCCCGACGTTGAGAATTCTCTTGGATGGCTATTAGGGCTCGATCGGGGGGCGCTACTGTCGATTGATTCCGTGGTGGATTGGATGGTGCTCCGGGATTTTTTATTTCCGATTTTTTACGATCGCTGGATGCCGCTGGGGGCCTGGACATATTGACTGAACTCATTTTTATTTGTAATGAGATGTTGAAAGACAAAATAGACGAAATTAGGACAGAATTAGGGTATTATTACAAGCTTCATTAGGGAGACCTCGAGGTGTCAATAGAGTAATATAACTTGGAAAATTACTATTTAAATTACTCCCAGTAGCTTAGAATGCACTTAAATTTCAGAATATGTAACTAGCAGCATCAGCTTATTAATTTATTGACCAGCTCTTAACAAATTCATAAGGGAAAATATTCTTCGAAGTTAAAATAGTATAGGATAATAGGAGTACAGGATTTTATGCCAACTGCAAATTCTTTTGTAAAAAAATTTAATTCTGAAAAGTTACAGATTGCTAAATTATGTTATGAATGTTCATTGGCTTAAAAAAGGTTCTACTATCTTCATTGATTAATGTTGATATTTACTAAATTGTAAGTGGCTGCATTTAAAAATTCAATCGCAATTAGAATCTTTTAAAACTCAGTTGACGAAAATTGTTAGATATAATGACTTAGCTGAGCATATCAAGTATATCAAGATATAATGCTGAAATGGTTGCCTTTGTAACTCTAAACTTGGCAAAAATATACCGAATGAAGAAACGTCTATTTAGTAACGCATTCAGCCTACAAAATATGTAAAAATTCTACAAAATACAAAGTACAACAAGATAAAAACACAAATCTATATCATATAGTATTTAACTTAATTTCAATATTTAAATTATATATAGGGCCTATCTCTAATTTTCGACTTCTTTGTGGCCATTAAGTCATCACTATGATAAACAAACTTTAAATTGTATTAAAATCACATTTACATCACATTAATATCATTTTAAGTGATAAGGAAGGGTGGAAGGAGGGAAATGACGTCACTACAACAGAAATCATAGCGGGGACCGCCCGATTTAGGCTATATTTCTGAATTCATGATATTATCTGAAGTGGATATTCTGGCAATTGAAATAGATAAAAATTGAGCTGCAGGCTGTTTGTTATCTTATAAGATAAGACTAATATAATTATAATATTCAATTATGATAATTCTACGCTAAAATCATCCGATCGATCATGAATTTAAACTATTTATAAGTTACCTACGAGAGAAGTGGTTTACAGAGAAGTCATTATAAGCTGGAGACGATTTCATAGTAAAATGTCTCATTTTTACACATTAATGAATTTCATTGAATTTAAATATATTGATAAAATTCAATACAGCATACAATTACATAAAAGTGTCAAAAGAACTCACACCACTGGATGGACAAGGTTATTGCAGGCCCCTTTATGAAGAGATTAAGTAATGGGCCCTTACAATTTTAAACAAGCAACTTATTACATTAGAGACCTTTTATGAAAAGATTTATATAGAAGATCGTTTTTCAACAGTAAGTATATAATGAAATAATAATTTCGTTCAATTAGAGGCCCACCTATAGTATACACTTAGAGCACAGAAACATTTTTATAAAAAAACTGATTTTGCTGCGTCTTTCTCCACCCTGATCACCCGGGCCCTCGCCCATTGCTATGCCACTGTATAACACTGAATCACTGATAATTAGTTCAATTATAGCCACAATTAGCGGCGTAGCCAAGGATAGAGGGGATGCTGGGGTTATAAGTTGTCCCCCAAGTGACGATTTCTTGAAAAAACTAGATTTGTTGACCAAAAATAAAGCTGTAACATAAAAAAAGTCATCACTTCATGTTTTCAAGGAAACCCCCAGCCTCCCCTTAGTAAAATCCTGGTAACGTCTCTACAGCCACAATAAAAAATACATGGTAAAAAATGAAAAAAATGAAAAATAAAAATTACATGCTAAAAGATACAGCAATAAAACATACACGGTAATAAAATTTGATCTTTATGGCAACGATCAGAAATTTCTTTATTTCATTATTTTCCCGTTATTTATAGTTTATATTTATTTTCAACGAGTTGTACAGCATTTTTCAATTCTTAGCTATTTCAATAATATAAATCTTGAATTGAATTAATTTAAACTTCTCAAAAAGTAAATAAGCTTATTAAAATCACGTATATTTTTTGATATTATCGTTATATTAAAAAACGTTATTGATTAATTAAATCAATAACAATTAAGGTATTCAAACGAATAAATTTGATTGATTCGAGAAATTATTTCTAATAATTATTGCAATAATATAATTTGCTTGATCTGAAGTTTTTTTAGGTAGGCCTATTTCTATATAAACAACATTTTTCACAAATCGTCAAAAAAGAGTGGGGATTAATAACACTTAATGAACACATTCTAACACTGCACAAAACGTTTTTAATCTACAATGGGGGATTTATAACCGTCACAACCCCTCGATTGTGTATACGCCGATCGACGGACGCATCAAGTTAACGTAACTTGCTGCACCCATTTGCGTGATGCTTTAAATCACTTTGTTATCGTTCAAATAATACAGTAATTATAAGTCATCCGGACGATAAAGCAAAATGTGTCAAATTCAACTATCAACTATTAAATTATTCAATTTAATAATATCACAATAGCCTACCTATTAACCTATAAATTGTAAATGATTTGTTTTATAATAGTTCAATAAAACAATGTTAAATTTGTTGAAAACGTACCCGTTATTTCTCTAGCTTAGGTCTATAACTACTATTTCTATAGAATATTAATGCTTATTTCTTTAGTCTATGGATTATTGTAGAAGCTTAATTACAATCAAATTATCTATGGCTGCTATAACTACTGGCTTTGTTAAGATTATTTAATTGAGAACACAGGGGGAAGGGGAGCGAAGAAGGTGTTAGAGGTGAATGGGCCCTGATGGTGTTGAGGCTCCATCCCAAAAAAAATTAAACCAAAAATTTGCTTTATATAAAAATTCAGAACGAGGAAATTGGATAAATTCTCACATAGAATTTACCTTACACGTGAAAATGTAATGACATTACAAAGACAGTTAAACATAGTTTAAATTGTATCGTGAAGAAAAATTCGGTTGACAGAATGTAAAAAATTACACAAAACGTAAACATTTTAGAAATTAAAAAAATATGTTTTTGTTAGCATTATAAACATTATTGATAAAGCGTGTGATACTAATGTGATTAGGAGAATAACTGAAAAGGTAGGCCTAACTGTAAAAAGGGACTATGAAGATAACTAAAACGATATCTAAAAATATTACTAAAGGATAAGATTCAAATATAACTAATACAAATAGTTAACTAAAAAATGGTTGATTAAATAAAATTCACTAATATTTGTTGCGAGCCATAAGTTTTAATCAACTCAACCTCCTAGTTAAAATAAATTTATTCAAATATTTAAATAATTTCTAGATTTCTTAGATTTCTAGCATTATAAACTAATTATAATGCTGAACCCTAATTCTAACCCTAATTTAAACAGCAGATGAAGTGTTTTATATTGTAAATTTAATCTGTAATAACAAGACTACTGGCCTGAAGGGGCGGGACTTGTTAAAACGTAAGATCTCTCTATAATAATTATTCTGAAATTTTAGACAATCCAATTTTGAAATTTGAGATTTCGCCAAATTTAAAATAAGATCGCATTTAATTAATCTTGTGGACGTCTTATTGAGAACAGAGATCAGCTTATAGACAGATAATGCGACTATTGCCTTGGGCTTTATTAAATAAGCGTAATGCTTATCAAAGTTACTTTCATAATGACTTTATTTGTTATCTTAAGTAGGCCTCAATGAAAAGTCAGCAACTCTAATAATTAGTATTAATATAATGTCTAGTGTGCAGTATACTTTATTTTCATATGGACAATCGTGCAATTGATTCCGTTTATGTATAGCATCAATATATTAACTAAAATGAATAAATTGTTCATACATTATTCACATTATACTACCTTTGCAAAGTAGTGTTGACATCACCGAGTGTCATAAGCCAATGGCTCGGTGATCATTTTTTAACTCCGCCAACGCCGGTCCCCAGCACGGATGAAAAAGGAGGAGGGAAAAATTTAGCAACATATATATTTTCAACTATCGATTTAATTCGTGATTCTATCAATGTCGCTACTCGATGCAGATTTTGAGTTTGGAAGAAGACAAAGACTTCTTAATCTTACCATTGATAACTTAATTAACTGATTGCAGTCATACATTGTCTATAGCATGACTTTATATATCCTTGCACGGTTGTTTTATTTGTGCTTTTATTTTGCGTTATCTGCCTCGTTTTGTTGTTCTAATTTGCATTCGTAACATTTTAAAGTTGGATTTCTTGTAATAATTTAATGTTTCATCAGTGTTTAATGCAATTTAATGCAAGTTTTAAGTAACAAAAAAAGTTGTGCAATCTGATCTTTATTTTATTGTACTATGTTTTCATTTGTCTAACTTCAAACTTGTATCTTTTTTGTGTTGCTTGACAATTTGTGCACACTATTTTATATCTATACAGGTTTTGTTTCTTTCGGAACTATTCATGTTTTTAATTACATGATCTGTGCATGGTTTAGTGTGTTGCTTGATTAACAGGATTGTGTGTTTAAATTTAAACTGAACTATTTTTGATATATTGTCTATCATATCAAAAAATGTATATGATAGACAATATATTCAACATGTGTCTTATCAAAAATCTATACACCCCCAGTTTGAAAAATTGTATATTTGATAATATTTCATGTGCATAAATAGGGATAACACAGTCATTTGTCAGCCTATTATTTTCCATCTATTTTATCATTCAAGCTGTGTTTTAAATCTTTTTTAAGTTCTAGTATTTTATCAGTATGTTGTTTTATATTTCTTTTCTTTTTCTGTTCTGTTGATTTCTCACAATAATTGTTTGTTCTCAATTACTGAATATATTCCCTTCATTGATATTGTTCTTATTGATTGCTATTTTTTATGTTTTTGTATTTACTTAAAACAGCAGGTTTAGTATTTTTAGAATCATTAATACATATTTCACTAAATCTTTCATAATTAATAATATTTGACTATATATTGGACATTATAGAGTTAAGTTAAAACTATGTTCATGGACTCGAAAGACATTTGTCTGTGTCCGCTCATTCTTTTAATTTACTCAACTGTTATTGTTATTATCGAATTGTTATACTAACTTTGATATTTTGAAATAAAGGTGTCAACCTGTTAAAAAAAAAAAATCATTCTTGTATCTGGCATTAACCTTTTGTTTCTCAAATTTAATGTTCATTTTTCTGTGGCGAAAAAATAGAATAATTACATCTAACTTAATAGTGTAATATTACAGTTATCTTTTGGTTATTGCTCCGTGCTGAATTTTATTAAACTTTAAGGATAAGGCTAAGGTTAAGATAACACGATATAAAAATGTTGATTAAACTTTCCTCTTTTCTTTTTATTCTTATTTAAAATACATCAAATTTCAAGCGTATGTATTCTAAGGACGTCCCCCTTAATGTAAAGATTGCCTTGTCGAAATACCCCACTGGCTTTATATCACCAATTAGAATCAATAACAAAACAATATACAATATGATATTCACAATTTAATTATTAACATCAAAGTAACAGCTATGGAATAAAGCTAAATCAGTCAAATATTGCAAACCACTTAGGATTCGAACCTAGGATACTTGGGTTTATGTCAGGTGCTCTAACTACTTCGCCACAAAACTGACAATAATAGAATATTATAATATAATAAAATAACATTAAATAAATGCAATATCTAATTAATGATATCAATGTGATAAATATAATATATAGAATCTAAGTGATGAGCGAACACTTGTTTCTTAACACAGTTAATTTAAATTTAATGTTAATTTAAGTTTAAGTTTGACGTTAACTTTACTTTAAGTTTGACATTAATATATGTTTAAGTTTGAAGCTAATTAAAGTTTAAGTGCGATGTTAATTTATGTTTAAATTTAACATTAATTTCAATTAAAGTTTCAAGTTAATTGAAGTTTAACGTCTGGATATATGAACAATGTGAAACATTTGGAGAATTAAAAGAATAGAACACAACTATATAGAAATGAATTCAACTATAACAAATAAAAAGGAGTTAAAAATATAGATAAAAATATTATGGCAAGTATTACTAAGAAGATGTAAATTCAGATTAATTTTACCGATTCATTTAGTGTTTAACGTCACATCAGCGCAAAGAATTATTTAATGATAGAAACTGATGCAATATTTACCGTCTACATATTGTACCACAATAAAACAGCTTCAAATATTTAACTGATAAAACGACCCCGTCCAATAATTTAATAACCCTAACCCTAACCAATTCTAAATCTTAACTGAAATCTTAACACTAACAAGTATTGTAACCCTAAAAATAGTAGTCAAGGCCGATTTGTAGAGGCAATTTTGATGGGTCAAAATACAAAGTTTTGAGTGAATGCTCAGTCTTACACAACGAAATTAAATAAATTCATCTTTGCAATAAAGAGGCAATCACTTAAAAAACTTTAACTCATTCTTATTCCAAGTAGAATTATTGAACAAAACATTGTACCACAGAGCAATCGAAATATTCATTGATCTGATATCAGTGAATATTTAGCGTGGGGATAAGTCCCCTTTGCTTCTCTCCCGCTACATCAAAATTACTCGGTTTAATCTTTTTCAATGCGTAAAGTTTGTATAAACTTTTAATTCGCTAAATAAATGATAGCAAAATATACAACAAATAAAGAAATAAATAAATAAAAGAGTTAATACACGCAATTGTAGAGTCAGTCGTATAACGCAATGTAATAACATTAAATGAATGCAATATCTAATTAATGATATCAATATGATACATATGAAGTATGGAATAAAAGTGACGACTGAACTCCTGATTCTTAACGCAACTAATTTTTGGTTAAACTTTAAATTAAAGTTTAACGTCTTGATTACGGTATTAACAATTACATGAACTCAGATGAAGCTGTCAATTTAAGCGTTTTACTAAAGGGTGCAGCAAGCTTAGTTTAACGTCTTTCATTAACTTTGTAGTTAGTTTATTGTATCATTCATTTGATATTTTTTTGCTGTATTATTAATTTGTTTGTTTGTTATATTTTAAAAGCGTTTGCATATTAAGTATTTACCTATTGTTTATTCGTGATTTAGTTGTATGTTTTTTTGCTTGTATTGCTGCCCGTTTTATTTGTTGCATTTTCCTTGTTGTTTACTTATTGCTGAACTTTGCATAATGTTTATATTTTGCTTCCTACTTTTGTATATTACTTATTTGATTGTTCGTTTGTTGCTTATGCTTGTCATTTTGTTTTTATTGTTTATTTATTTATTTAATGTTTATTTATTGCTTGATCATCGTTATTATGGCTTATTACCTTGATTATAACAAAAACTAAGCACACTGAACCTTCAGTGTTCATAAACACTCATTTCTTCTACATGATCAAATACTGATCATAGCTTTTATTGATCAAAATATTCATCTATACTAAATGATCAAATACTTGAGTATCAATTTTTGTTATCAAATATTTTTGTTGATCAAAAAATTCATTTAAACTACATGAATCCATGATCAACAATTTAATTATACATTTTCTCATCGAAATGTTCATCTTTATTGATATTTGAGTATCAATTTTGTTGATCAAAAATTGAATATTCGTACAAACTATGTGACCAAATATTTGATCAACATTTCTTTCATCAAAACATTCATTTATACTACACGATCAAATACTGATCATAATTTAACTACACGATCAAATATTCGATAAATCAATTTTTATGATCAAAACATTTATCTATACAACAATATCAAACATTTGATCATAATTACAAACGATAACTTTGAAATGACGCACATTACGATTAAACAATCGTCGTCATTTTAATGATGACTGAGTGCAACGCTGATGATGATAATAAGAATGATGATAACGACGAGAATGATGATCCCGATACACAGTTTTCTACGTCGAATTTTATGCTGCAATTCAAATACAAAGACCACATAAAAAAAGAAAAAATACAAGTTCAATAAAAAATTATACATCTGATGAATATCAGTTTAGAATCTGGATTACGAATGATAGCTTCTAATTTCAGCAACTGACTAAAGGGTGCAGCAAGTTAGAAAATATTTCTCTCCAGGAGAATTGAACCCAGAACTTATTGAATCCGAGTCAGATCTCTACCATTTCACCAAAACCACAAAATTGAGTGACAAGTGTGTTCACTTGTCACTCGATTTTGTGGTTTTGGTGAAATGGTAGAGATCTGACTATTATTATTTGACTCTTGAATGCAGCGCAGTAAATAATTTTTATTTGAGAATGGAGGCAAGCGCATATAAAACTTTTTCACCAAATTTTATTCCCAATTGAGTACCATCTTACTGAGATTGAAATTTCTCCGTACATTACCTACCTTATATACCTGGTTATGCTCCGAATTTTTCATAATTAAAAACCCACATCTAGAAATAGTCGAATAACTTAAATAACTACAAGCTGACATCTGATTAAATTCATTGCATTAGGCGTTATAATCTAATTCTTGATCTTGGAGTATAATTGCTAGTAATTTTATGTAAAAATAATATAAAATATAAATTCTATATATGTGTATAATTTATAAGATTTGTAGAGTAGAATTGTAACCTGATAATCACGAGCTTGTCGCAGTTCATCCAAGCCTTGTGAAACATTAATTGAAGACGACTCAATATTAGACTGAATACTATCTGTTTGAAAATGATAAATATTTGCAATTATTTCAATTGACAATATATTTACATAAAGTACTCAGAGGTCTATATGAAACGTAATAGAAATTGTACTGTATTACGGATATGACTAGTGCATCAGACCAACACAGTAAGTTTACATAAGTACATAAAGATATATATGATACAAAAACATTGTTCTGTATCACTGAAATGACTAGTGCATCTGATCAACACAATAATTTACATCATGTATACAAAAGTTTCTATGAAACAAAATTAATATATTAATGTGGCTAATCTACAGCTAATCCACAAAATGACAAATATAGGTAAGTTAAGTATAAAGGTAAAATACATAGGTAAGTTACAGACTAAGCAAAAGTGCTAAATAAATACATAAAATAATAACGAATAGATATAGAAATAAATGAAGTAAGTCTATCCCTACCTACAATCTCCCCTTGTTCATGAACGAGTACACTGAGGTCTTGAAATATCTTATTAATATCAACAATGTCTGACTGAAATATAATATAAAAATATATATAATTAATTCAACAATTTCAAATAATTAATGACATATTCAACGGGGGGGGGAGCTTTTTTAAGTAAAAAACTAATTTTTATCTTAGATTCTGGTTAAAATGTGCAAGGCACACGGTTACTTCATTGGACAATCATGTAATCTGATTATAATAATGTACTCATACTAAAATGTATAGGCATTGTGTGATTTAATAGAATTTTAAGAAATATGTACATATGTATAGAACTTGTGCGTACCTATCAATTTCAGTAACACTAAATAAATATTCAAAATATTAATAAAAGTAATTAATAATTTTACAAATTTAATTTCTTTAATTATTTTTCACTAAATGGAGCATTGATAAATAAAATCACAGCGCAAAATAGCAGCATTTGTGCTGCTGTGACTTTAAGCCATTAGCAAACAACCATTGTACACAGAGTAGTTGAAAATTGTATACAGGCTTGTTGCTTAAAAACACATCAAAATAATAATCCATCAACAATCTTGTTCTCTGCTCTTGATTTCCAGATGTACCCTTCACCCAAGCCTACAATTTATCACATTATTGTTTAATCTTCAAAATGTACCCTTCACACAAGCCAATAATTCTTCAATCTTTCTAATGTACCCTTCACCCAAACGTAAAACTGATCATCTTATTCCTTAATCTCTTCTTAAGGTATCCTATATACTTCCTGCTGTACCCTTCTACCGAGCAATCGAACAAACCTCAAGTTTTTTAACGCAGGCCTCCCTCTCTCTCAACACTCCCAACTCAGCATCTTCTTCAACCTGCATCTGTTCACCGCTGTAACAAAACAACGAATAACGTCACATCAGCACAAATTAAAGTCAATAAATAAAAATATACAACGTATAATAAATAAAATGCTAAATGATAATAATGTGCCAAAAATTTTTAATATAAATTAAATATTCAATAATCAAACAATGAATGAACTGTAAGTTAATTAACATAAAATAACAATTAAAAATATCGATAATTATAAATAAAATTACTAACAAATGAAAGAATCTTATACTTTAAAATTAAAAAAATTAGAAATTTAAAATTTAACAGAACTTTTTTTAAAAAGTTGAAAACTTACCCATTAATATATATTTTAATTCTAATACATCTTAGTTACAACAAGCCGAACCCGTAAAAAGCCACAAAAACCTAACCCTAATTCTAACCCCACACTAATTCTAAACATAACCTTTACCCTATCCCTAATCCTAATGCACAAAAAGAAGACAAGTAGGTTGTTCATCACTATTGGGAATCAAACCCGCAACATCTGGTTCCGCAGCCCGGACTGTTAACCGCTAGACCAAATGTTAAACCAAATTATGGTACAGTAATAATATAAGTTATAACTAGTAAAATTATAGTACATGTAATAATAAAGTTAATACGTAAAAAAATATAAATAAAATAAAACAAACCTCTGTTGTCCAAAAACATCAAGTTCTCTGTTCTGTTCAGTCTGCACAAAACATACAAATTATATCGTCCTAAATTTTTTTTTAAGTATTATCCCTTAATTGACAGTAAAAAATATATTCTAATTGTTTAATGTCACATCAGCATAAACAGGATATTTAATAACACGCACTTTGAATTGGGTGAACCGAGTGATGAGTGAACCGAGTGATGAATGAACCAAGTGATGAGTGAACCAAGTGATGAGTGAAGCAAGTGCATAAATATTTTAATGCATTAAATTACTTTGCTGATTTAAATTAAATTTAGAATTAAATTAAATGTTACAAAAATTTAAATTTAACGTCTGGCTTACATATTATACAAACAATGTCCCAGACGTAGCCATCAATTTAAATGTCTTACTAAAAGACACAGCAAGTCAGCAAAAATTATAACCATACACAGGAATCAAATCTCAACCTATCACGTCCGAGTCCAGCACTCTAACCACTCTACCATCAAGCCTCAACACAATACCATAAACTTAATTCTTATACTTAGAAGTATCAACAAGACTAGAAGTATAAAATACGAACAGCGAACTGAGGCCCACGGGCCACTATGGTAGACTCCCTGGCTTTCTGGTTTCTCTGGGCCGTTTGGAAATTGTTGAGAACAGCAGCAAAGTCATTGATCAGTCTGTCACGTTGTAACTTGCGTTGTCTCTGAATTGATGAATGTCAATCAATATGATATCATATCATGACTGATATATCATTATATGATATATATCATATGTATATGATATATATGATATATATATGATATATATATATATGATGATAATATGGTTAATATATACCATATTGACATAACATGTTAATAGATATGCTAATATACTGACATGATACATTAATATATATTAATATGTGTCATATTAACATGATATGCTAATATGACACATCATGATATCGTATTGCTTAAAATCATGACATATATATTGGTTGTTCATGACATGGTTCATGATATATGGTTCATGATATGATTCATGTCATAAGGTTAAGGAAACATCATTAACATATTAACCACCAGGATTTTTTCGCATTGTCTTACCCCACATGCCAAACATTAATCAATATATAAAATGAACTTTACTTTTTAAACATATAAAATATATTTATTAAAATAATAATTTATTTACTTTCTTTTAATTAAGCTTATACCGTATTTTTTCTCGCATATAACCCGCATATTTGTATAACCCGAATTCTTCCATACCCATACGCTTGTATAACCCAATGTTATACACATTGGTTATATTAATAATAAAAAAGTCAAAACTTAATGTCTAATATTGAAATAATCTAACTCTAACCGCGAATTAGGGCTACAGTTAAATAACCGTTTAGAATTAGATAGTTTTTATAAAAATGCAAAGGAATCTACTTTCTCCGACTGATCTCCAAAGACTGGTATACGATTAAGTTCCTGTACACTTTGACTCGTCTCTTTAGACGTCTGACTCGTATAATGCTGAACCTGGTGTCTGCAGCATTTAGAATTATTAAATAATAAGAAATATTATTATATTAGAGTATGTTTTTTGGTCAAAAATAAAATCAATTCGAGATGTATACGCAATAAAGTTAAAGCTAGTTGGTAAAGCGGTAAAGCAACGAACTTGAAAGAGACAGGTTCGGGTTCGATTAATCATTAATGCGCTAACTTGCTGCACACTTTAAAAGTTAATATGTCTGGATATAGTTCATAAAAAATAGTAATTCAAACATTAAACTTAAACTTGTCTGCAGCTTTTAGTAA
Organism: Oconnorella tubifera; assembly: GCA_034700105.1. NCBI lineage: Eukaryota > Metazoa > Annelida > Clitellata > Enchytraeida > Enchytraeidae > Oconnorella > Oconnorella tubifera. Next base: position 16,894 of record JAQIXG010001243.1, read on the forward strand.
GATTCTTAAATTGATAACAACGTCTGAGATATCATTCAAATAATACGGCAATCTAGATATTAAACTTCAATTTGTTTTACCATCAGTCCCAAATAGAAAATTATTTGTGCTCGTTATAAAAACTCCAGCGCTCACTCATCACTCGGTTTCTTCACCCCCCCCCCCCTCCAGTTCACAATGTATCATTTTACTATCCTTCCGTGCTGATGTGACGTTAATCTACCACCGCATAAGCAGGCAGAGTGTTTCTTGTTGTGCTAATGTTACGTTAATCAACAAGCGTTTCATGCTGATGTGATGTTAATAAACAAACAACAAGAAGAGAGAGAGGAAAAGAGAAATCTATTCAATCTGTAGCTTACAGTTTATCTCTCAATGTAGCATTATCAGCAGAAGTGCCCATCTTAGATATCAACTGATTCATTTGTGAAACTAACAAAAGAAATATTACGACAAACTAGAACTTAAATACTAATTAGTATTAGAGTTAAGTATCAGATAGTTTCAGATATCAATAACCATAATCACCAACCAATCCTGCTCTTAACCATAATCCTAACAAAAAACCAAATAACTAATAACCAAAAGGAGAACAATTATTAGAGTCTATTGACTCTAATAATTAAATAACTTCTGAATCAATGTTCAAGATATATTTATCTGAGCCAATATATCATATTTAAGAGGCTTATTTGTGAAGGCCTATTAGCCTGGGTCTATATATTGAAGCCCATTTGTTACGGTTTTAAACCGGGGTCAATTTGTTTGGGGCAATTAATGTGGCCTATTAGCAAGGGCCATCTCTATAGCTGTCAATTTGTTAGCGTCATTTTGTTGGAGATTATTTGTCGGGGTCGTTTTGTTTCAGATCAATTATTGGGGTCGTTTTGTTATGGCTTCTTTGTCAAGGTCGTTTTGTTGGAGACTATTTGTCAATGACGTTTTGTGGGGACTATTTGTTGGGGTAGTTTTGTTGGGGTAATTTTAATGATAAGCACAGTTAGATATTTAAAGTCATTACCATTGTTAGCAATCTTCTGAATGTTTGTGCTGATGATTCGAGTCAAACGCACAAACTCTGAGGGAGAATCTGAATAAAAAGAACAATTTTAATTAAATTAATTCAAATTATAAACAAAGTTATCATATTCAACTAAAAAGACTAAAAATTATTAAAAATATAGTCAGTATTAATACACATTGTACAGTCAATAGCCTACAATTGAAGAAGACTTTATAAGATAAAAAATCAATTTTATACAAATATGAAAATAATAATAATAATAATAATCATAGAAGCGAGCGTGGTCTAGTGGTTAGCACACTGGACTACGGATCCAGAGGTTGTGGGTTCGATTCCTACGAGAAGTGAGTTTTTCTCACAATCTCCTAACTGGACGCATCTGAGTTGACTCAGCTCTAAATGAGTACACTGACTATTTAGTCGGTGGAAAGGTGAGAAGGCGTGGAAGAGGAGTGACTACCCCACCTCATTATGCCGTAGTCAAACGAGACGTGAGCTTGCTAACAGCTCATGCGCCCGGATGTATGTCTGGGTCGACTTTTACCTTTTTTTAAGAAAATAATGACTGTTAACTTACTAATTACGATAACTACATTTTAGTATCAATTGGTATATCAGTAACTAGCTCATCAATTGGAAACTAAAGTAAGTTACATATAATTATCACCAGTTAATTCACGGGAATCGAACCTGGACCTATCGCGTCTGAGTCCGGTGTTCTACCTCTTCATCAATAAGACTTTAATATAATATAAAATAATTTAAACCAACCGGACATTTCTGTACTTCCGGCCGACTGATACGAGCTGTACCCCTGCGTGTCATCACGGAGTCGTCCCCCGATCCTGTCTGCCATCTTGTTAGGCGAAAATAATCCTTATTAAACTAATATTAAATACGCGTCACCAAAATTCTAAAAAATTATAATTATAATGTACTTTACATTATTTGATATTATTTCTGGTTTTTGCTTGTTAACCAACAGTAATTATTTAGTATAATTAATAATAATTAGTTAATTAATTATTTAGTTAATTAATTAATTATTATTGATCATTAGGAATTAATTTAAATTAATTTAAACTCAATAATAAATTACAACTGATCGACAGTAATAAAATAATAATAATTAATTATCATTTATCATTTATTATAATGATTTATCAATAATAATAAATTCATAATTATTAATTAATTATTATTTATAAATTCGTAATTATTTTGCGCATATTATCTGCTAAGTATTTCTTTTATAATTTCAAAAAAATTATTTTCACTCGTGGACATGACGAAGTGACAAAATTAATAATAAAATTTGCCCCAAGCTCCGCCCCCCAAAACCCCCCCCGATCCCCCCCCCCGCCTAATTTTTTTACTCATTTTTTGTTTTGTTTACATTTGAACATACTGTCTCACAATATCGTGACGTCAACAATATGTGCGTACGAGGAATAATTTCATAAAGCGTTAGGTTGACTCAGCCGTTCGTTCGTCTGTAAAATGAAAAAAACACAATTATCTTATGCAATGGCTCCTCGTTTAAGAGAGTATATTTTACATTTTTTTTAAATTGGACCAGATAGTCCCTGTATGTATCAGTTGAGTACAATCTGCCTTCTTTATGATAATTTAATAAAAATAGTGTATGGAGACAAAAAGAGCTTCCAAAAAGTCATAATTTAATTTTTGTAATGAACCCCCGTCGCGCTTTCTGGAATTGTTACAGGCCACTAGATTCATTTCACCAAGCAGTTAGGCATGAGAACCAAACACTGGTAGATTCATTCATATGTGAGCAGCAGGAGGAGAAGATTCGAAACATTCTGCCTGACAGACTCAGAATCATACAAGACCTACAGTATTTCAAGACTAATTTAAACTCACTCAATTTAAAGTCACTTTTTTCCAGTGGGGTAGACACGATTTAACAGGGGGGGGGGGGAAGGGTTTCTCATAAAAATTATGCATTGACCTTTTAAGGTTATCATTCAAATTTTGTACGTTTGCATACGTGTATCCACAATCATTTTTCACTAAATCGTCACAAGGGGAGGCATCAATTACTAAACTAATGCATTGAAGGCTATGAAAAAAAATACATTTAGAGAGGGGGGAGGTAAAGTCATCATTTTCTTGCAATTTTTTTAGTGAAATACATGTTTAACAATACATATGCATTTAAACTTACATAATGTACGTAAACTCTATACAAGTGTATACAAATAAATATATTTGAAGATGATAATACAATATGATTAATTATTCATATAAACCATTAATACTTTATTCTTTCAAATCTAACTCATAGAATATTAATTAATTATTATACCGAGATAATACTGAAATAATTTGCACGTTTAACTGCATAAATAACAATGTAAAAATACTAAACTATTGCTAAAATTACAATACTGTACGCTTAAGTTAAATAAATAGAAATTCTAATCACAAAACTAAAGAAAAACGGATATATAAGAAATTATTTTAAATAATCAAAAGCTTCTAAAGACTTTATTACAGTCAACCAAACAAAAAAAGTTGAGAAATCAGATAAATGAATTTGATTTCTATTAATCGTAAAAATTAACAGGAAGGAGAATTCTAATTGCCAAGGAATGATTCAAAATGGCCGTCAATTGACCCCTCTCCAGTAACTTGAAATTTCACAGGCTGTTCGCCCAATAATCCTTGAATTATAAACTCTGCAGTGTAATTGTCAGCAAATCTATAAAAATTACAATATTACAATTTAAAAAGCAATGATAAAAATTGAAATAAATGTAACTGTTAGCTGGTTAAGAAAGTTTACACTAACTTTTAATATAAGTTTAATGTATGGAATAACGTATTCTATATTCAACTATATTATACACAACACCTAGTATTTAACTATAAACTAGCAGCTAGTACATTATGTACTCTAATAGAGTCTGTACATATGCTGTACATTAGCACAAAATAAACAGTTCTTACATTGAAAGTACTGAATTTTAATTAAAAATTAAATCAAGAAACTAATGGCCACATACCTTGGACAAAATCGAATGAACAGAGTCTCTTGGCATTTAGACAGTGGAGTAAGTCTAGCATTCAATGTACCATATTTAGGCAACACCTCGAATATAACACAACTTTCTTCTTCTTTGTTCTGATCTTGTTCTCGTTCTTCTTTCCCTTCTGGCAAAAAAGAAATTATAAAATCTTCAGAATTACTGTTTGTGATTATTTTAATCAGTTCTGGTGTTACATGAAAAGACATGCTAAAGCGTATAGAAGGCTAGAGTATTTATGATATGTTGGGTAATAAATAGATAGACATCAAGCTGGCAAGTAGACAGACACACAGAAAGACAGACAAGCAGATAAATAGAAAGATACAGACAGAAAGACAGCCATAAAGATTGAGAGAGAGATAGAGAGAGAAATAGACAGATAGACAGGCAGAGAGATAAGTAGACAGAGGATTGTAGAAAGAGACCAGGAAACAGACAGACAAGGAGACAGAAATAGAAAAGGACAGACAATTTATAAAGTATTTGTACTGATCTAAATACTGAACGCTCTAAACTGTATAAATATAGACAGATACATACAGAGAAATACAGCGACAAAGAGAGAGAGACAGAATGACAGAATGACGTTTAAAGAGGCAAACAGATATATAAAAAGACAGATAGACAGACAGATAAAATATTCCATCTACCTTCTATACAGGTCCATGCAGAAGCTGATCTAGAATAATTATCAAGAGTCAGTTCAATGGTTTTAGCTTGCCCCACTAGGCATGTCCCAAACTCTACGCACTGACTGGAGAGACGTATAGAGGGCAGGTACACCTTGGCGTCCAATGGGATCGTCTAAAACAAAAACATTTGAAGGATTAACCTAGTTTTCCCTTCTCGCCTAATATTTAAGTTTTTGAAAGAAAGAAATAAAAACTAATTGTGGGGCTGATCAATGTTGGCCTTCTGTCTTATTCATTCATTCATTCATTCATTCGTTCGTTTGTTCATTCATTCATTCAACCAATCATCTATTAATAATCTATTAAATAATCTATATACAAAGCATCTTAAGCAGCACTAAATACACAACTACTAAACTAAAGTAAATTCATTTATAGTAAATGAATATTTATAGTAAATGAATATTTTTATAGTAAATGATATTAAATGAAATTAAATTATATATAATAAACTCACTTTGTATTGCCCATTCAAAAAATCTATCGTAACATTTTGCTTAAAACGTAAAACCTTCTCTTCACAAAAAACACCCATAATTCTTTCTATCTCAATTTCCCCCTCTCTCTCGTTCCCCTCACAGGAAGTAGTTTTCCTAATTAAATCCGGAGTCAAGCAGAATGAAACATGGACCTGCAATTATTAATATTTTTAATTATTTATTTATTTACATAAGTAAAACAAATTAAATAAATCTAAGTAAATAAATAAAAATTTATTTATTTCTACAAAAGAAATTAGTTCATATAAAAGTTCTGAAAGCGATATACTGTGAAACGAAATGACTAATGCGCCTAATCAATGAAATTCTTGGTATTTCAGTCTGGCTAGATAAGAACCCACACAGCACAATGCTCTAGTAAAACTCCTGATCACAGCGTAGTCATCTCTTAGCTTAAAAATGTTTGCAGCCCAAATAAATTTAATTTAATTTAATTTTAGCTTGCAAAATGTTGGTTTAAACCTTTTTTGGCAGCCAAATTAACTTTAGGCTGCAGCCCAAAGTTACTTTAAGCTACAACCCAGAGTAACTTTAGACTGCAGTCCACAGTTACTTTAACCTGCAGACCAAAGTAACCACAGGCTACAACCCAAAATAACTTCAGACTGCAGTCTAAAGTAACTTTAGGCTTCAGCCCAAAATAACTTTATTTAACTCAATTAAATAAAATCTTACAGGAATTGATTTCATTGGCTGCAAAGTAATAATTTCACTCTTTCCGACTCTAATCGAAGGCTCTGATTGGCCGGAGTGGCTGGCCGGTAAGCCTGTGACCCTGTTTAGTTCCAGCATGTCGAATGGCTTGACAGATTGAAGAGTGAATTTGAGTGACGAAGTGTTTCTATTGATTAGAGTAGCGCACTGTGTCTTGAATGTCATTGGTGCAAGCTGTAAATATAGATTAGCATAAATAGGATAAGCATAAATTAGATAATCATGAAGTAGATAAGCATAAATAAGCATAAGATAGATAGCCTGTAAATATCACTGCATAAGGAGACTCAAACAACTTTGTTACAACTCAGATTCATAAAACTAAAACTGTTTACCTTGAAGTTATCTAGGAGCAATTAAAGAAAGATGTGATAAGGTTCTCAATCTGATGAGAGCCGATAGTGGGACAGAATGGGGAGCAAACTAAAAAAACTTTACTTATGATTTATAGAGCTTTAATAAGATCAGTGCTTGAATATGGTAGTCAAGTTTTTATTAAT